>QRDG01001584.1:163195-460352 GCA_012064385.1 Puccinellia tenuiflora
GGAGGGACAGGGGCGCGGTGCCCTTGATCAGGCGCGGCAAGGGAGGAGGGCCCGGCATCGTGGGCGTGGCAGGTGAGCACGTCAGCGGCATGGCGCGGGGTGGCACTGGTGCCACAGTGAGGAGAGAGGAAGGACTGACAGTGGGGACCCACTGTCAGGGTTTTGACCTTTTTGCAAAATTTTCCCAAAATTAACTAAAACCAGCATGGTATACATATTTAAAAGAGCCACTTAAACAATTTTAGAAATTCTAGAAAAATTCATGTGGGCTCCCCATGATATGAGGAAACTCCACAAAAATTTTGTGTTCCAAAATAATTTGTTTAGATTCACATTTATTCATATGTTACAATTTGATCATTTTTGATAATTTGCAAAAATGCATTTATTTGGAGCACTTTAACATTCTCTAAAATTATAAAAATTACTTGAGTAGGCTCCCCTTGTCAGGTAGAGACTCCACAAAATTTGGGGTGGCAAAATAAAAAGGTTTTGCACCACATTTGGTCATAGGGTATAATTAAGGCAATTTTGATAATTTTCCAAGATGTATTTCTTTGGAGTACTTAAGCCACTTAATAAATTATGAAAATATTTATGGAGGCTCATGTTATAACAATGAAGCTACCCATAATTTTATTTGAAATTTTGGAGAGTTAAACTTGGTTTCGAAACTATAAGTTGAATGGAACCAAATTGAATTCTCAATTTTATTTATATTTGGCAATAATTGGAAATTGAGAATTGGTTATAAGATGCAAAATTGGAACTTCCTAAACAATGTGGAAGTTCATTTATTTGTTGCCAAGTTGGCCATTGCAATTGGGTTGGAAGTTTAGGAAGGGTTTGCTTCCTTTATTTTAATTCCAAGGTGTTGCTTTATTTTAAAATTAGCAATTTAAATATGTATGCCATGATGCAATGCAAAGCAAAAAGTGAAAATTTGGCCCATATTTTAGGGTACCAATCTGGGGCTGTTACAATTCTACCCCCTTTACAGGAATCTCATCCCGAGATTCTAGAGTAGAAGTAGAGAGGAAGAGAATATGACAACACGTATCTTCCTCGTTGCAGAGATTGGGCTAACTAACATGACATGCCAAAATGGCGGAAAGGACAGAAGGTAGCTTACGGTGACAGACAAAAAGGAACTTTGCCCAAAACCATAAACCATTGGGTAAAACTAGGAATAGCTTGACCAAACAAGGTCGAGCAGAAGATAGGGCGACTTCTGGACTCCACGCTTTGATACTTAAGAGATGTCCATCAGGTTGAGAGCTCAGGCCCTAACGGAGCTGAAGGATCCTCACACTGTCCGCGTGATGGGGAAAAGCTTTTGGGTTCACCTAGGAGAGATAGATATAGCACTGCTCCACATTTTAGATAGAGAGGTGAAACCTGATAAACGAGCTATTGCCACAAGGTGGATGGAGTAGAAGGATTGACCGATAGATATTTAGCAACTCCGTGGTGATGTTCTCCTTGAGGTTCTAAATATCACACTCCGGCTTCGGAATAGCCTTCAATCAATCATCGAGCGAAGGTCATACTTGACGATAGAGAAAGGCCATAAAGGGAACCTCTTAGGGTAAGTTACACATGATCCTCAGGTATAATGGTTGAGGTTAAAGATTTAAGAGATTTTGTCAATGGGCCTTCCGGTGAGGTGCGTGAACCACATCATCGGACTTGTCGGGTTATAGATAGGCCTAGATCATGCTCTTGATAAACCACCAAGCATCAGTTCGTCTTGAGATTCAGATTTGGTTAGGCGCGCGGATATTTCAGACTTGACATGTCCGAGGAAGGAGTTTGCTAAAGTTAACCGAAAGGAAGGACAACTAGATTTCTCAACATATGGGCCACCTTGCCAAGCTCCAGAACACGAGGTAGATTGGGGTTTCCAGTGGGTCACGATTACGAAGAGGGAATTGAACCAGCATGGACTCCAAGCACTGAAGCACACTTAGTCCTGATCGGGAAACACCGGTAAGATGATGAGATTTGACAACTTACTATTATTCGAGAGCAAACCAACAAGTGGCTCACATGACGTATTAGAGAACTGGAGGCAACAACCTACCATCTCAACACAACCCGCACATGCATGACCAACTTGTGATTTAACCCGAGGAGACAAGCGAATTTCCTTCGGATCCACTGCGACAAAAGTCACTGGTTGCAAGAGAAACTTGCTTTTCAAGAAAAGTATGTGGTCTTGAGGGTTTCAACATGAATCTAAATCGTTGACCGAAGGTGTGCACCTGAACGAATGGACGTGGCAACACAGACAACTCAGCTCGATGATATGATTACCAATCATGCTAAGAATGCCACCAAAGTCTTTGGATTTCAAAACAATAACAATTGCTAAGAATATCCGATTACCACATCAATATGCATCCTCAACACTCTCGAGCCCGAGTAGCTCGGAGGTAGATGGATAAGAAAGGGTAAGAGCATCACTCCATCAAGTACGTCATGAGACTAAGCACGACCTCTCGATATAAAGGAGTGTGACACTCCAAGGTGGATCGGAACAAAACTAGACAAGTTCTTCTCCACGAGTTACAATACTTTGACCTGGTCCGAGAGTTGGACAAGGTGCCGGAGTTTGTTTCTCCTGACATCCCAAGGTGGAATGCCTTGACGAACCACAAGAATAACATGCATCAGAACACCCCAATGCACGATAAGGTTGACTGCCAACAGACAGATAGAAGTCGGACAACAGATTTAGAGTAAGGAACGGGCTAGCAACAATCTCAAGATATTGCAGAAGCCTTTGTTAGCACTCTTCCGACAACTAGTGCCGAAAGGGTTTCAGAAACGGGTGTTAGTGGAGGAATCACAAATATTGAGGAAAAACTTGCTAAGAGCAATCTTGTCATGATTCAGATGGTTCTTTGACAGATAGTCTAGCTAAGGCTAGTGACAGAGAAGAACATTGTTGAGGAAAACAATTACGGCTACAACCTCGAGTTTGAAGACTAACTTCAATTTTGCCAACCCGATGTAGGGTTTGAATTAACATCAGGGTTCAACGGAAAAGATCTTGGGTTAAAGATCAGCTTCATGCACCGGGACTCACAATAGCATAATGCTCACAAGGGTGACAACCCTCATGAATTATTACACCTGAGCCCTAGCACAATCCGGGACCTTCGGTTCAAGATCTTGGGCTAAAGCAAAGGAATTTCTTGACGAACCACCATACTTCCTTTCTTCATGTTTTAGATTTGGCAGACGAGCAGAGATAATAGTAACTAAAGGTAGAAACCCAACCTCGAGATCCTAAAGATTTAGAATTTTGCAGACGATCAGAAACACCGTTAAATCAAATAGAGGTAAGATGGCACCGAGATCAGAGTGAATTGGGTAAAGAGTAAAAGGAATCCTAAGAAGGTTTTCGCAACTCATTTTTTAGATTAAAAATAATTTTCAACTAGACTCGACATCGACCAATAGAACGGGTTTCCTACAGGCAGTCCTGCTCTGATACCAACTTGTAACGCCCCAACCCCGGAACTATACAGTAAAGCGTTGTGCAACCGGTCATGCTACACAATCGAGGGTTACTGGGTTTACCAATCCCAGGCCAAAACCCATTGGCAGGTGTGCTCGGAATGGATCATCAGCACACAACACCTCGATCATGCCATAAGCTCAGACATCGCTATCACGTATAGTAAAGAGACCGAGACTTGTGGAACAACTGGCACATTGCAGACTCTACGACACAAAAGCATATAGCAACTCATATAAGAGAAGATACAAATATTACACACAAAAGGATCACAGATCGAACAATACATCAAGCGGAAGCGGGTAGTGTTGTCAAACAGCAAGATGCAAATATATGGCCTAAGAGGCCTACAAATAAAAGATCCCAGCCAGCTTGTTCCACGGTCCCAAGCTGCCACCTGGGAACCCCGGACTACTAGTCGACGTCCACGAAGAACCCACCTAGCTGCTCGGTGTCGTCCTCCTCTGAAACAAAGTCATAAAGGCAGCAAACAGAGACTGAGTACGACGTACTCACAAGTTTAGTAGGGCGATATAGGCCCGATGCTGACGGAGGCTCTAAAGCTGTATAATGTAGCTAATTTGCTTAAAGCTAGATTTTCATTTAAAAGATATAAAAGACACGAGGCATCGTCTATTCAGAATATTTTTCATAAAGGGGATAAGAGAGTAACATTGTCATCATTGGTTCTCATCGAACCCTTTGGTAACCAACCACACTCATCTCCACCAAGGCACCCCCTCGAATCACCCTCGAGGAAATGAACCTTTATCACACGTTGATTATGCAACCTTTAGCTGCCATATCAATTAAGTTGAGGTTCTCTATGATCTTAACGTCTATTCCCAAGTCGTCCATAACCGCGGACATGGCTTTTCGAAAAGATTAAACCCCGCAGGGGCGTACTAATTTACCCATTGGTACCGTCCGGCTCACTTGGGTGGCCCTCTTCCGGGGAAGGCCGGCGAGCGGGAGCGGTTAAACCTTTACCTCGCATGAGACTATCCAAGAGTCATTTGTGGCCACAGGGCAAGTTTACCCAGCCTATTTCAGCCCCTGCCCCATCGCCACGTCCTAAACACCACCATCCTCAACATTTCTTTTTCCGCTCACAGACACGACAAATGGAAATAGCAAACTAGAAGACCCGTGGATACGCCCGCACAAGTTATTCAGTTAGTAAGGATCCCATACCCCCACCAATGGAAGCACGCTTGTGTTGGTTCAAGAGGTAAAGAACTCGCACCTAGGGGTAGGAATGGGACAAAACACCATCCCCGATGGCAACTCATCCAAGCCTTCTTAGCATTTTAATTTAGCATCACCATTAACCACCAAGTCCGCATCATTCCATCAACATCAACAATTATCTATACTACTATAAAACAACCAAACATATTCATCCCTATGGCCACCCCGCCTAGCGTACACATGGTAACAGAAAGCAGTTACAACCTCACGATCAGCCCCACTAATTGGCATCTCACCGTCAAAGATAACAACTAGCCCTCACCGTGTGTACGTTTAGCAATTTGAGGCGGCAGACGAAAACTCTGCCAGACAAACGCATCCCCACCCACCGTCTTCGACACATCATGGCCCGATGGACAACTCCGAACCATCACGAAACTGCACGCCACAGTCGCCCCTCAGCCTGCACGCCGCCGCCTAGACGGACGCGCCACCGCCCTCAGCCTGCACGCCGACGCCTACACGAACGCGCCGCCACCAGATCTCCGCGCCGCTACCAGATCTGGCATGTCGAGAACGTGCAGGTGCGCACGCCTGATCCGGCCACGCCGCGTCCATCCTCGCAACGGATTTGCCGCCTGCGCCCTCAATCGCACGTCGATGTCGCATGGAGACGCACCTCTGGCCCACCAAGTCGCAGTCCACCCTGCCGATGCCGCCGGAGTACGCGCCTCCGCCCTAGCCGCAGCCGGAGCCCGGGCGCTCCAAGCTCTAGGTTTGCGGGTGAATTGCCAGTGCGTTATCTTGCATCATCGAAGATAAGAAGGTGATTGTGAGTTCCTCTGATCTCTAATCGGTTTTACTGTGCGTATGAATTTTAGAAGTTGTTCAATGCCTCGCCGAGCCAATCCAAAAAGAATTGAAGTAGTTGTATCTTGCCATGGACATTGATCTATGCAGATTAAGTATGATGGAACAGGTGCGGAGCAGAACGACTTGCATGAGGGGCCCTATGGACAGGACGCCGCTCCCAGTTTGGGGCGCTAGGCTGGCCTTCAACATCTGGGATGTTGTAGGTACTGCCTGTAGGTACGTGCATTGGAGTATGACTACATTGGTTCAAATACAGAATCCTGAATATTCTGTGTTTTTTATGTAGAATTAATGGATGCCGGAGACATCTCGACCACATCCTATTCGTGTGCAAGGACGCCGTGTCATTCTTCTTCATGTTCAATCTCACCGGTAAGTGCATGTTCAACGAGTAAGTATACAGATCAGCTCCATCACATTTTAGGCTCAGAGAACTAATTCTATGTTCATTGGACTTTTTTTTCACTGTATGCTTATTGCTGCCTTTAATTTGATTGTTGTAGTTTTAGAGATTGGTACAAGAGGGGAAGGAAATGGAATAAGGTTGGCGCATAGCCGTATTTTTTCTGTAAGCCTACATAGATTTTATTCTGTTCATGTAGCTGTCTGTGATACTAAAGCTGGATCACAATGCCTGTGCATATGTAAATAATGGTCATGTGCTTTTTACCGGTGCTCTAGCTGAATAACGGACATTTTTCATGGTTCTTCATACTGTACTGAAGTACAGAGGCAATGTTCTCATATAACCACAGTATACATGAATCATTTTTATCAATACTGACATAGGCTTGAACAATGGGCGATGTTCAGTTTTTCACGTGCGTGATTCACATCTGTCATCAGCGTTTTAATTTTCTTTTGACATGGGTTAACTGCACATGTGACGACTGTGAGGTGGAGTATGTGAATATTGATCATAGTTCTTAGAGACAGCCATGGAGCATCAATTTTCTAATAGTTTTGCATGAGTTTGGTCAAACCTTGAATTAGCTTTGTCAATGCAATCAAGTTCACGCGTATACTTGACCTAGGATCAGGCAACTAATAGCAACTTGAGTTAGTTACAGGAAGGTGAGGAACAGATAAACAAACCAAGAACTTTAATGGATGACCAGGACAAGAGTAGTGTTAACTGTTTTTTTTTTTTTGTAAATTATACAATTTACAAGTTTACATAATATGGAAAGCAACAATTATCTCCTTGCAGGTTATGTAAACATCTTTGAGTACAATAAGTTGGGACGCCATGTATTGACATATCTGGTCAAGTGAGGGCCGAAGGAGATGATTTCAATGGTCTATTAACTCAACCTGAAATATGGTTCTCCTACATCAAGATTGGTACATGGATTTATCTACAATTTTGAAGTGTTCCCCACCTTTTATTTGTACACAGTGCTCACCGTTCAGCTATTGGGACTGTAGACAATGGCGTACATGAGGAAAGAATGCAGCTGTGGGGTTCAAATGTCTGATTGAGATGCACATAGAAGAAGTGAGAGTTCACAGGTCATTGTCTAGCTGTTGGATTACCATTAGTGGTTCTCATTTTCATCATAAGACAATGCTTTTATTGTTTCATATTTTCTTATTGACTGATGTAGCATTTTAATAACCCAATCACATTTAACCGTGTGTGGTGGTTGTTGCCTGTAAATACAAATTATATGTGGCCACTTTTTATTGGCATTTGCAACATGCCAGGAGTGCCACAAGGAGGCGTAGCTACTCATTTTATTTTGTATTATTTATTTTATTATTTAAGCATCTATTTAGGTGTCCCTCCCTTGTGGGCTCATGTAGTGATAGTTGCTAACTTTATCGAGGCAAAGAATCGAAGAATACAAATTTGTGGTCGAGCAGTGATAGACTGATAGCATAGACACACAGGACGAGAGGGTACGTGAAAGGCATTCTGAATAATTATTATTATTGCTTCATTGAATTTTTTCTTCGCAGAAAAAATAGTAGATTAGAACTACAAATGTTTCAGTGAACAAATAGATGAATCGGATCAGTCAGTTGATCTTCATGAGTTGAAGTATTCGCATGGTAAAATAAAATAAATTGATGGTAAAATACATCTAAATTTTGACGGTGGGGTATGTCCTAAGTAATACGTGCATTGCACGTGCGTGACTACTAGTGGAAATAAACAACGGACATAACTAGTAATTGACTAAGCATGGCTAAACATAGCTAAGCATATAACAACAATTATAATTTGTATCCGGCCAACACATCAACCCTAGAGTTCATAGGAGGGGGAAGCATGTGATGGTTCGGGGGATAAACATGCATTCATAGGATACTCTACATCTTGAACAAAAGAGACATTTGAATCGCATGCAATATTATGGTGGATAAAATAAGTTTGTAAAACAATTGGATGCTAGATGCCAAGAAGGTTAGGGTATCTCTTGCCTTGCTACCGGGGTGTGTTGTACGGCTCGTCGGGGTAGATAGGGGAACCCTCGACTCCGGAATCTATCGACACCCAAAAGAAATTCAAAGAACAAATAAATCACACGAGGACAAGGTGCAATGCTTAATCACATGATGACATGTCAAATTGATGCAAGGATACCATCATATAAATTTAATAGCAAAATTAAACGGAGAGCCAAATAATTAGTGCAATTATTTGGAAAACACCCCATATTTAACTTAATGTCCAATTGTTCATAAGTGATCACATTATTTAGAAATTGCTCAAATATGCATGAACATGACATGATTAAAAAGGTTTTGTTCTTCCGATCATGTTGGTACCTCATTTGTAATTTTCTGAGTACCGAAGAATAAATAGCGAATTATATAATTAATTGGATTTAATTCTTTTAATCAAATTATGAATAACATCAAATAAATATTTGTGATCATGATGTGATAAAGTCATGGTTTGATTGCATTTGAAATGTTGATCACATTGATATTTTATTCATAATTTTTGGATCAATATTTAACACTTTATGATTTTCCCTAATTGTTATTCCTTTTTGCCATTTTAACAATTTTTAATAAACAGCAAGTTAAAAAGTTTCAAAAGATCATTTCAATGATCCTATGTTGTAGATTTTGTTTTAGTGGTCAATTGGATATTTGATTTGCTATTTTTGAAGCATTTTTCAAATATTTGAAAATCTTTTTTTTTTAACTACAAAAGAGAGAAAAAAACAACCCTGGCAGGCCGGCCTTGTGCCGGCCAGGCTGGGCTGTAGGCCCGGTGGGTGCCCGAAGGCACCGGCCTTTGGCCAGCCCAGGCTGGGTGCAAAGGGCCGGGCCACTAACCGAAGGCGCCCGCCTCATGCCGGCCCAGAGCGTACCAGGCCGGGCGAGCAGGCGAGCGTGACCGGTCAAGCCGCGACCAGCGTGGCCGACGCGGTGACCGGCGGCGACGGCGTGCGGCTACAAGCGGGAGAAGGGGAGGGAGAGGAAAGGGAGGTGCATGGAGACGGTTCGCTTATCCTCCCTGAGTGCATGCACTTGGTGAGAGCGAGGAGGTGGGAGAGGCGACGGCGGCGTGCCGGGCATGCGGCGGCCGGCGCAGGAGGAAGGCGACATAGCACGCCCAGGTGAGGGCGTCCCGGCTAGCTGCCCTCGACGAGAAGGGCGTTGACGCGGAGCTGATGGTGGCTCTAGCTCGCACCCTGGCCGGGCGATGGTGGCTCTAGCTCGCACCCCGGCCCAGAGCGTACCAGGCCGGGCGAGCAGGCGAGCGTGACCGGTCAAGCCGCGACCAGCGTGGCCGACGCGGTGACCGGCGGCGACGGCGTGCGGCTACAAGCGGGAGAAGGGGAGGGAGAGGAAAGGGAGGTGCATGGAGACGGTTCGCTTACCCTCACTGAGTGCATGCACTTGGTGAGAGCGAGGAGGTGGGAGAGGCGACGGCGGCGTGCCGGGCATGCGGCGGCCGGCGCAGGAGGAAGGCGACATAGCACGCCCAGGTGAGGGCGTCCCGGCTAGCTGCCCTCGACGAGAAGGGCGTTGACGCGGAGCTGATGGTGGCTCTAGCTCGCACCCTGGTGGCCGGAGTCGGCGGAAAGTCGCGATGGTGGCGAGCGTCGAGCTTCAGACAGGCGAGGTAAGAATCGAGCGGCGGCGTCGATTGCGGCGCATACTCGTCGATTCCTTCATCACGGAGGCGAATGGCGATGTGGCGAACCTTCATGTGGCTTCGATCCGGACGGGGAGCACTTCAATTGATGCCGGCGTGCTCGGCATGGCCGCAGCCATGGCAGGAAGAGAACGGGAGAGAGGGAGAGGAGCAGGGGGAGGGCAGGTGAGGGAGAGGGAGAGGACAGGGGCGCGGTGCCCTTGACCAGGCGCGGCAAGGGAGGGGGGCCCGACATCGTGGGCATGGCAGGTGAGCACGTCAGCGGCATGGCGCGGGGTGGCACTGGCGCCACAGTGAGGAGAGAGGAAGGACTGACAGTGGGGACCCACTGTCAGGGTTTTGACCTTTTTGCAAATTTTCCCAAAATTAACTAAAACCAGCATGGTTTAGGTATTTAAAAGAGCCACTTAAACAATTTTAGAAATTCTGGAAAAATTCATGTGGGCTCCCCATGATATGAGGAAACTCCACAAAAATTTTGTGTTCCAAAATAATTTGTTTAGATTCACATTTATTCATATTGTTACAATTTGTTCATTTTTGATAATTTGCAAAAATGCATTTATTTGGAGCACTTTAATATTCTCTAAAATTATAAAAATTACATGAGTAGGCTCCCCTTGTCAGGTAGAGACTCCACAAAATTTGGGGTGGCAAAATAAAAAGGTTTTGCACCACATTTGGTCATAGGGTATAATTAAGGCAATTTTGATAATTTTCCAAGATTTATTTCTTTGGAGTACTTAAGCCACTTAACAAATTATGAAAATATTTATGGAGGCTCATGTTATAACAATGAAGCTCCCCATAATTTTATTTGAAATTTTGGAGAGTTAAACTTGGTTTCGAAACTATAAGTTGAATGGAACCAAATTGAATTCTCAATTTTATTTATATTTGGCAATAATTAGAAATTGAGAATTGGTTATAAGATGCAAAATTGGAACTTCCTAAACAAGTTCATTTAGTTGTTGCCAAGTTGGCCATTGCAATTGGGTTTGAAGTTTAGGAAGGGTTTGCTTCCTTTATTTTAATTTCAAGGTGTTGCTTTATTTTAAAATTAGCAATTTAAATATGTATGCCATGATGCAATGCAAAGCAAAAGGTGAAAATTTGGCCCATATTTTAGGGTACCAATCTGGGGCTGTTACATAATGATGCCCCAACCTTTCCTCCTCAAAGCAGAAGCCTTCGATGAAGAGGGACGCATCAAGCCGGAATTCATGAGCCGATTCATGAAAGCACCTCGGCTTCCCCAGAAGAAGGGAACAACTGTCCGGGACGACGAGCCGGATCATACCAAGGCCTATGATGTAACACCCCGACCACTCCCGGACCGGCGCCTGTTACGCCTGGCAGCTCTCTAGGATCTCTAGACTGAGAAGTTGCAACTTGTTGATATGAGTATCCTATTAATCCTATTGAGCCTATGCCAGGATCTCACATCCTTCCCCCCTTAGAAGACCGACACCCTCGTCGGTCAACCCCAGTCTAGGAACTTCCCCCTTTGGCACCCGTCTGTGCGTCCAATGCCGGCACATGCTCCACATGTCCGCGCCTCTAACCCGCACATGCCCGAGTTACCGCAAGGGTCGGCTCTGATACCAATTGTAACACCCCGGCCACTCCCGGACCGGCGCCTGTTACGCCTGGCAGCTCTCTAGGATCTCTAGACTGGCCCCACAGACCAACACTAGTCTTTTCTACGCACTTTGTCCTCACTCATGCACACCCGGGAAGAACTTCCCGGTCAGTCACCCATCCTCAAATTGCTCCGGGCCAAGCACGCTTAACCTCGGAGTTCTTTGTGAATGAGCTTCCGGAAAAGAAGTTGCAACTTGTTGATATGACTATCCTATTAATCCTATTGAGCCCTGAGCCATGAAGTTGCACCCGGGAAGTTGCAACTTCTTTTCCTCACTCGTGCGCACCCGGGAAGTTGCAACTTCTTTTCCGGAAGCTCATTCACAAAGAACTCCGAGGTTAAGCGTGCTTGGCCCGGAGCAATTTGAGGATGGGTGACCGACCGGGAAGTTCTTCCCGGGTGTGCACGAGTGAGGACAAAGTGTGTAGAAAAGACTAGTATTGGTCTGTGGGGCCAGTCTAGAGATCCTAGAGAGCTGCCAGGCGTAACAGGCGCCGGTCCGGGAGTGGCCGGGGTGTTACATATGACATCTTTGATGTCATAGAGATCCTTGAAGATCAGCTGAATTACTTTGCTGATAGCTTTGAGGCCGGCATGACGCTTCTCCGCGAGCACTACCAGGTAAATATCTTACCCAGTAGCCCCCGAGCACTATGCCGGGTTAAGTTATTAGAACTAGCCGACATAGTGAGCCGAGTTAATGCGCATGCATACTCTTAGCCCCCTAGCCATGAAATGTCGTCATGTAGCCACCTTAACTTGTAAATATAGCTTTAGGCTTTTAGCCATTCCTTACGCAGATCCACCAAAAAATTGGCGCTGATACCATCAATTGTTTGGGTGTCGAAATCAGGAGATGCGCCGGCTAAAGACTGAGCTGGCGAACAAAGACGCCATCATCGAAGGGCTTGAGGCAGACCGGGTTCAATACCAAGGTAATAATACCGAAACTTATCTTTCTATAATGGGTATTTTTATACTGCTGCCATTTTGTCTTGCAGACGCCATTATAAAAGCCAAGGAGCTTGCTGAGAACGCCGGCATTGTCAACCGGCTCCGCAACGAAAACATTGAGCTTAATAAGCTTAACCAATCAATGGCGGCGGAGCTGGAGGTGGCCAAGAAAAACCTTGCCAAAGCCGAACAGATTCTGGAAACAGAGAGGCAGAGTCACAAGGATGCCCTTAATGAAGTCCAGGATCGGCTTGACAAGCGCCTCGACGAATCGCTGGCTATCGACAGCCAGCTTCTGAGTAAATTTTGAAAAAACTTAAACTCATTGGTTTCTGTCTTAGCCAAATATAACTGAACTTTGCCTTTTTTGCAGCTCCGGCGGGTTATGGCCATGAGCTGACGGCGGAGAACCGGCTTGACCAGATATTGGAAGTAGGGGACCTAGTCCCGAAGATTCTTTCTTCGGGAAAAGAGCTTGCCGAGAAGTTCTTTCCCGGCAACCCCGAGCCCCCGGCAAACTTTGCCAGCTTAGAGGTTGAACTGGCCGAAGCAGTTTCATTCTTCGATGAACGGCTTCGATCCAGCGCTCGCGGAGGTGCTAAGAAGGCCTTGGGCTTGATGATGGCGCATTACCCGGAGGCAGAAGCCTGGCGTGTCGCATCCGGATTCCCTCTTGAAAAGGAGGACGGCACGCCACTGGATGACCAAGATCGCAAGAAGATCCTTTGCTCCGTCTCCGGTTATGCCAGCAAAATTGCCAACATGGTGTCCTTGACCACCATTTTCAAGGAAATGCCATGCCCGCCAACCCCTGTCCAATCAGAGGATGACAATGAAGAGGCGGAGAAATCGTCATAAGCCGAATTTGCTCGCTGAGCCGGCCATCCTAAAAATGTAATAAGCAAGTTGTAAAGCCACCCAAACAATGTATATATCTAGAAACAACTAAGCCTTTTGCTGTATGTTAGTCAGCTTTTATATATGTGAACTTGCAATTTTTATGCCTCAGTTTATTCTGGCCTTGACACCTTAGCCTTTAAGCGCCGGCAAACCTATTGCGAAGCTACTTCGCTGAGGAACAGGGTACGCAATGACCAATCTGTTTAGACTCAGAACGAGTGCCGCCTTTCGGTGCCGAAACGCTTTGAAGCAACCCGGCGCAAAAGGCTAGCAGACAAACATTAATTTGGCAAAACGTTGGTTTTTCGTCACCTTAAGGCAGATTCAACATGAAAGAGTTTACCAACGAGCAACACAGGCAATTTTGGGTAAACAGATTATAACAATAAGATCATAGGGAAATAAAGGATGGTACAGATTCTCGAATTTAACGACAGAAGCCAATTTTTATTTCATGATTACATTGACATGGTTACAATATAATTTGCTAAGTGTAAAAAGGATGTAGCTGAGCGATATTCCATGGACGTTTTGTCTCATCTAAGTCGTCATCTACATGCCTTTTCCTCTTACGACCTTTCTTCCTGGGATCTTTCTTTGAATCCCTTAAGTCGAGGAGATAATATGACCCATTTTTTAGAACTTTGCTGATAACGAAAGGTCCTTCACATGGAGGGGATAATTTGTGCTTCCAGCTTTGCACAAGCCGAAGCACTAAGTCACCTTCTCGAAAAGATCGATTCCGCACTCTACGGCTTTGATAGCGACGTAGATCTTGCTGATAGATGGCGGATCGTTGGAGAGCCAACTCTCTTTCCTCTTTGAGGATATCTAAGCCGTCTTAACGTGCTTCTTCTGCGTCTTCTTTGACGTAGGCTGCGACTCAAGGCGAATCGTGGATCATGTCGGTTGGGAATACCGCTTCTGCACCATAAACTAGAAAGAAAGGGGTGAAGCCGGTTGATCTATTTGTGGTAGTACGAATACTCCATAAGACCGCCAGCAATTCATCAACCCAAGCGTCGGCTGCTCGATGCAATGGGGTTTCAAGCCTCGGCTTAATACCTTGCAGAATAATGCCGTTAGTGCGCTCTGCCTGTCCATTGGATTGCGGATGTGCCACCGATGCCACGTCGAGCCGAATCTTTGATCGGCTGCAAAACTTCGATAGCTCACCGACGGCAAAGTTTGTGCCATTGTCAGTGATAATGCTATGCGGTATGCCAAATCAAGTTGTAATCTCGACGATGAACTTTGTAGCTGTAGCTCCATCGAGTTTCTTGATGGGCTTTGCCTCCACCCACTTTGTGAATTTGTCGACCGCCACCAGCAGGTGAGTTAAGCCTCCTCTTGCCATCCTGAAAGGTCCCACCATGTCGAGCCCCCAGACCGCAAATGACCAAGTAATTGGGATCGTTCGGAGCTCCTGAGCTGGCAGGTGAACCTACTTTGCGTAGCGCTGACATCCTTCACAAGTCTTGACGATGTTGATAGCATCCTCCTTAGCCGTTAGCCAGAAGAATCCGTGCCAAAACGCCTTGGTGACCAACACCTTTGCCGCCACGTGATGCCCACATTCGCCGGAGTGGATTTTCTCTAGGATTTGCCGTCCTTCTTCTGGAGAGACGCATCTTTGGAAGATGCCGGATGTGCTCCATTTGTAAAGTTGTCCGTCAATAACCGTGTACGCCTTTGCTCGGCGCTCAATTTGATGGCTCAACACCTCGTCGTCCTTGGGCAGTTTCTTATTAATCAGGAAATCAATGTAGGGCGTGGTCCAATCTGGGGTTACCAAGCACACTTGAACTAATTCTGCCGACAAGGGGTAATCTTCGTCGCCACCTTTGATGGACAGCTTGTGTAGATGATGGAGAAATACGTCTGGTGGTACCGCCTTTTTCCTGGAGCCATTTTGGCCAAGGCATCAGCAACTTCATTGTCATCTCGGGAGATATGTCGAACCTCTAAGCCGGCAAAACATCGGCCGAATTCATCGACTGTTCTCCTGTATTTCGCCATTGTGTGACTTTTTGTGTCCCAGCATCCATCAAGTTGCTGTGCAACCAGATCCGAGTCGCCATACCAGAGGATGCATTTTACTCCCAACTCTTTAGCCATGTGAAGGCCGTGGAGGAGAGCCTCATACTCTGCTACATTGTTGGTGGCGTTGAAGTTGATTCGGAGGACATAACTGAGCTTATCACCCTTAGGCGATTTTAGTACTACTCCAGCCCCCGAGCCTTCCTTCATCTTTGAGCCATCGAAGTGCATTATCCAGTACTGAGAATCCGGCAAAGGTGTGCTTTCCATCGCCTCTATCCAATCTGCAACAAAGTCGGCTAGAACCTGAGACTTGATGGCGGTCCTCGGCTTGTACTGGATGTCGAAAGCTGCTAACTCAATGCCCCATTTGGCGACTCGACCCATTGCGTCGGCATTATTGATGATTTCTCTTAGTGGAAGTTTGCTGACCACCGTGATTGTGTGATCCTGGATGTAATGCCGTAATTTTCTGGCGGCAAAGAATACACCATAGGCTAACTTCTGGTAGTGAGGGTAGCGTTGCTTTGAATCTGAGAACACCACGCTAATGAAATAGACGGGGCGCTGATCCGGCCATTGCTTCCCTTCCTCCAGGCGCTCCACTACAATGACGGCACTTATCACGAAATTCGTGGCCGACAAGTAGAGGAGAAGCGGCTCTTTTTCCCTCGGAGCTGCTAAGATTGGAGCATGCGTCAATGTATACTTCAGCTGAGCCAAAGCTGCCTCTGCTTCCTCTGTCCAAAAAAGATTGTCCGACTTTTTGAGGAGCTTGTATAATGGCAATGCTTTGTCACCAAGCCGGCTAATGAATCGGCTTACAACCACGGCGGAACCCGTAAGCCGTTGTATGTCTTTTAGACAAGACGGCCTTTCGATGTTCTGGATCGCCTTTATCTTTTCCGGGTTAACTTCAATTCCTCTTTGAGAAACAATGAAGCCCAGAAGCTTGCCTGCGGGTACTCCGAAGATGCATTTTTCCGGATTAAGCTTCATCTGGTACTCCCTTAGATTTGCAAAGGTTTCCGACAGATCGGCGATAAGATCGCCGCACTTCTTCGACATGACCGCTATGTCGTCGACGTAGATGTGAACATTGCGGCCAATCTGCTTGTCCAAACACCGCTGCATACACCTTTGGTAAGTAGCACCGGCGTACTTTAAGCCGAAAGGGATTGTGACATAGCAGTAATTGCCATATGGCGTGGTGAAGGACGTCTTAATTTGATCTGATTCCTTCATCTTAATCTGATGGTAACCCGAATAAGCGTCCAGAAAACATAGCAGCTCTGAGCCAGCAGTTGAATCAATGACCTGATCGATACGCGGTAAGGCAAACGGATCTTTAGGACATGCTTTGTTTAAGCCAGTGAAATCAATGCACATACGTAGCTCAGAGGTGTTTTTCTTTGGGGCTAGCACGGGATTTTCCAACCAATCAGTGTGGACAACTTCACAAATGAATTTGGCGGCGGTGAGCCTTAGGATCTCCTTTCCAACCGCCTTGCACTTCTCAGTTTCTAGCCGGCGGAGGCCTTGCTTGACCGGCTTTGTGTCCTTGTTGACTTTTAGGGAGTGCATGGCAAGTTTCCCCGGGACACCTGGCATGTCGGATGGTGACCAGGCAAATATGTCCCGGTTCTCACGGAGAAACTTGACGAGCTCGCCTTCCTATTTGTCGTCGAGACCGGCACCGATGATGGCCTCCTTTGTCGGATCATCCTTTGAGAGCTTGATTTTCTTGGTGTCATCCTTTGGCTTGAAGCTTGAATCAACCTTAGAGGACGGCTTTTCTGTTGCCGGCATCTCATCGGGACCGATTGTTTTCTTGAGATCCTCCAACTCTTCCCTGCAGATTTCTTGTTCAGCATGGACAGCATTAGAGGCCTCGCACTCCTTGGCTTTCTTGAAGTCTCCTTTGACTGTGATGATCCCATTGGGTCCTGGCATTTTCAGCTCGCTATAGATGTAGCAGGGTCGAGCCATAAACTTGGCGAAAGCCGGACGTCCAAAGATGGCATGATATGCACTTTTAAAGGGCACCACCTCAAAAGAGACGTCCTCAGTCCGAAAATTATCAGCTTCACCAAAGGTGACCTTCAGGGTGATTTTCCCCATCGAAGAGGCTTGTCGTCCCGGCACAATCCCATGAAACTTCACAGTGCTGTGGGTGAGTTATGACTCGGAGAGACGCATTCTCTTCAATGTTGCGGCATAAAGTATGTTGATACTGCTGCCGCCATCCATGAGCACCTTTGTCAACTTGTATTTGTCGACTATAGGGCTGACGACTAAAGCGTAGGTGCGCTTTGCAGGAACTCTGTCCGGATGATCGCTACGATCCCATGTGATGGGTGTGTCGGACCAATCCAGATATTGAGGAACTACAGGCACCGTAGCATTAAGTTCTCGCCAAGCCGCCTTTTCTTTGCGAGAGGAATCTGTTGCCAAGTTGACGATGAGACTTTCGGCATGCTTAGGGAATTTGCTGCCTTTTTCTTTGGAGGCCGCGTCATCCGACTCTGAAGCAGCTTCCTCCTTCTCTTTGCCGTCTTTCCTGGACTTGCGCTTGTTCCTTGACTTGCCGGCTTTGGGGTCCTTGGCGATGTCCCGATTGATGTGACATTGCTGGATTGTGTGGGAACTTGTCCCATCAGGCCTGAGATGATGAACACAGGGGTTATGCTTAATGTCGTCATACTTCACCGTTGGAGGCTGGGATGATTGGTTATTTGCCGGCTTCTTGCCCTGCCACTTGCCATTGCTCGAACCACCCTTTCCAAAGGCGGCAGCGACTTCGTGAGAAGGCCCGGCTTGGTCTTCAATCTTCTTTTTCCCGGACTCACGTCGGTTGTTTTTGGCATCCTCCCTGTTGTCATCATCAACAGCGGCATACTTGTTTGCACAAGCGAGTAAGCCCCCCAAAGTTTCCGATTCGTCGCTGTGGATCATGAAGCGAAAAGTCGTCCCCTTCCTCAGAGATTGCTTGAAAGCATGGATCGCCTGAGTTTCTGAGACGCCTTCGCAAGCGTTCTTGATTTCACTCCATCGTGAGACGAACTCATGGCTAGACTCATTCTTTTGCTGCACGCACCGCTGTAAGTCGAAAATCGACTTTGGGCGCTTATATGTGCCCTGGAAGTGCTGAATAAAGACACGCTTCATGTCACTCCAGGTATGAACTGTCCTTTCCGGCAAACCTTCAATCCACATGTGTTGGGGAGATGAACCCCGGATACCCTAAAGAGGCTCACTCCTTCAAACTCCTCATGCCGGCTGGACGACGCCGCCTGCGCTACGCCGCCTGGATCACACCGGCTAGAGCGGGCCGCCTGCGTCTACCCGGACGCAGATGTCCGGATGGACTGAAGCCAGACCAACCAACCGACAGCTCCGTACCAGTGGGCCAGCCCCGCATTACCGCTCCTGGTGAACAGTACTTCCTGTCGGGTATCCCCTGTACAGAATCATGGCAACGAGCTCCAGCCGGACCAGAGAGTAGATGATGTCATAGGGATAATCCTGTAAATTCTTTGTAACCCGAAACCCTAGCCCGTTGCCTATATAAGGCGGGCTAGAGCCTCCTGCGTGAGGCAAGCAACAGAAGGAAGACAGAAGCTAGAAGAAAGTAGGATCATCATTAACCTCCAGCCGGCGTAGACTCCCAGCCGGCTGCCACCTGAAACAGCTCCAGGAGCACTCTGTAACCCACACTCTGTGATCAAGTAATAAGAATCAAGAAGAGCAGGACGTAGGGGTGTTACCTCCACAAGAGGGCCCTGAACCTGGGTACATCGCGTGTGTTCTAGCCGTGCTTGTGCCCAATCCCGCGCGAGCGCCATCGTTGCCTTGTCCCACACTTCTTTCCATCTTTGATGGATATGCCGTGCAACCCACCACAACATTTGGCGCCCACCGTGGGGCTCACGACGAGCGGAGTCACGTTCTGCGCGGGATCCCGGACCATAGATGATTGCCGGGTCGTCTCCGGCCTCGTGCTCTCCATCGGCTCCATCGGGTGTGTCCTCGACAACACCAGGAGCTTCGTCTACATGGGCTTTACCAGCGGAGGCACCGTCGTCACCTTCGGTGACTTCCACGTCTACGTCGCCATCGCCGCCAAGGAGTACCCGGAGGAGGTCTACTCATGCTTGGCTCCTTCGGTCTTCGATGCCAACATCCACGACAGCGACTCCACCTTCGGCTACCTCAGCTCCGGCGACGCGGACCGCGACGATGCTAAGCTCAACGTCTACGCCGAGGTGCACATGGTCGAGCACGTGGCGGCATCGCCACAACTGTTCATAAAGCCGGAGAACCCTCTCGCTTCCAGCGAAACCTCGAAGCTGACTTCGAGTTGCTGAGCACCCCCATCACGCCGGGTGCGGATCCAGCCAAGGCGGCGGCTGATCTTGAGAGGATGCGTCAACAAATATACGACAAGGCTCTCCACCTCGCATCGACACAACGCTGACTCAACGCCACGATGCGCGAGTACAACACCGTCCATGGCTTCGAGCCGTCAAGGGGCAACACAGAGAAGCTGAACGAGGTTAGGTGCAAAGGAGGGGATCTCGGTGGTGCCCTGAACCGTGCTGGCCAGCCGCACGAGCATTCGGACATCGTCTTGCCCGAGTACAGCTGCCCGGTGCAAAACATGAAGGCTGCGGAGGCGGCAGCAGCAGAACTACCCCATCTTCAAGGCGAGGAGCTACGTCAACAAGCACGCGGGATCCAAGAGCTCATCGCCGCGGCTAACTGGCAGAACGCGAAACTGAGGCAACGGCGAGCCGGGAGCAACATGATCCGCCTCCAGGCTACGACGCAGCCGGCAAGTCCAAGCTGGGCGTCGAGGCGTCATCCACGAGCCGCGGCAGGGCGAAGGACAAGCAACCACGAGCTCATCGCGAAAGGAGCGCGAGTTCACATCCTCGTGATCACGTCCGCGATCCGGCTGGGCGACGTGAAGACGGTGACCGGAACGAGCCGCCAGCCGGCCGCAGCGTCAAGGAGCGAGTCGGACACAAGGTCACCATCGACCAGCGCCTGGGACCACTGGGACCCGAGACGGGCAACGACGCGCGCAACCGCATCGACGCGCTCAAGGCATCAAGCATCATCGAAGAAGAGGACGTCGCCGCGCATCGCTGCTTCGGACCACGCATCCGGACCGAGCAGTTCTCGAGGGGATTCACCCTCCCAAGAGATACGCCCAAGTACAACGGAACCGCGAAGCCGGAGGACTGGCTCGCCGACTACGTCACAACGGTCAACATCGCAGGCGGCAACAAGTGAGTGGCCGTACGCTACGTGCCTCTCATGCTCCAGGGATTGGCTCAGACTTGGCTGAAAAGCCTTCCGGCTGAAAGCGTCAACAGCTGGCTGGACTTCGAGGAGGTGTTCAATCGCAACTTCACCGGCACCTACTTGCGCCCCGGCAATGCACAGCTGCTCGCGCTGTGCAAGCAGAAGGAAGGCGAGTCGGACCGTGCTTACCTCACCCGGTGGACCAGCTTACGCAACTCCTGCGAAGGGATCCTAGAGCTCCAAGCCGTCCAGTACTTCGTCCAAGGCTGCCGGGATCAGCCTCTACTCAAGCATAGGCTCCTGAAAAAAAGTCCAAAGACCATGGCGGAGCACATGGCAATCGCCGACGAGTACGCCATCGCTGACGTGGGCATGACCAACCCAATCCGACTCGACGAAGCCGGAAGGATCATCACGGCAGAGCCGGTTGCATGCCGCAGCCGGACGGAGAACCAGGAGGGAGGAAGATCAAGCCGGCGTGACTCTGACACATCCGGCAAGCGCAAGCTAACGGACGACCGCATCGAATCCAAGGTCGTCGCCACCACCGAGGGAAGGCCGCCAGGAGGCTTCGACAACCACCGCATGTGGACGAGCAACTACGAATCTCTACTCGATTGGCCATGCCGGAATCACGGCGACCGGTCGGCAAACCACACCGTCAGGCAATGCAACCTTGGCCGTCCAAGGCCGCCACCATATGAGCGGCGAAATCCGCTTCCGCCTCCGGATGAAGCCGGACGGGATGACCGGAGACGCGACGATAGGCGGCACGAAGATAGGGATCGTGATGACCGCCGACGCGAAGACCAAAGGAGGGAGCGCCTTCCATCTCCACCGCCAGGGGAACCTGATGGATACCGGAACCCGGACGCGGCCTACATCGTGTTCATTAGCGAGCGCGACGACAAGCGAAGCCGGCGGGAACGATTCAAGGAGGTGAACGCTGTGGTTCCACCCGTCCCCCAGTATCTCAACTGGTCGGAAGGAGCCATCACGTGGGATCGCAGCGACCACCCGGAGCTGATGCCCAATCCAGGCGGCTATGCTCTAGTCTTGGAGCCCATGATCATCTCCCCCAAGCGCGCCTGCACCTTCTCACGAGTCCTCATCGACGGAGGCAGCAGCATCAACATCCTGTACCGCGACACGCTGGAGAAGCTGGGCGTCTCCGAGTCCAGTTTGATGCCAAGCCAGACGGTCTTCCATGGCATTGTGCCAGGACGAGCCGGCTCATCAATGGGGCTCATCCGGCTTGACGTCCTATTCGGCACCAAGGGCAACCATCGCCGCGAGACCATCTCCTTCGAGGTGGTGGACCACACCAGCGCCTACCACGCCATACTTGGGCGGCCGGCGCTCGCCAAATTCATGGCGGTACCGCACTACGCATACCTCAAGATGAAGCTACCAGGCCCACGCGGAATCATCACCATCTCCGGAGACTACAAGCGCTCCATCACCTGCGCCACTGACAGCGCGAAGGTGGCCGAGACCATGGTCTGCAATGAGGAGATGCGACAATTCAAGCGCAAGGCCAGCGAAGAGAAGCTGGAGATACCGGAGTCGGCCAAGCCGGATAGCGAGTCGAACTTCCAGGCGGCACGAGACACTAAGAAGATCTACTTCGACGATAGCGACAAATCCAAGTTCGTCACCGTGGGGGCAAGCTTGGACCCCAAATAGGAAAGTGCGCTCGTTGAGTTCCTCCGTGAGAACCGGGACATCTTCGCATGGTCCCCCAAAGACATGCCTGGTGTACCGAGGGAACTCGCCGAGCACTCTCTACACGTCCGGCCAGATGCCAAGCCGGTAAAACAGTCTCTGCGCCGCTTCGCGGAGGGAAGAAGAAAGATAATAGGAGAAGAGATAGCCCGGTTGCTTGCGGCCGGTTTCATCACGGAAGTACAACACACAGAATGGCTAGCCAATCCAGTGCTGGTGGAAAAGAAGAACAAGCGGTGGCGGATGTGTATCGACTACACCCACCTCAACAAGGCCTGCCCCAAGGACCCCTTCGCATTGCCGTGAATCGACCAAGTGATCGACTCCACAGCCGGCTACGCCCTCCTGTCCTTCCTCGACGCCTACTCTGGCTATCACCAGATCCCGTTGAACCCGGACGACCAGCTAAAGACCGCCTTCATCACTCCCTACGGCCCGTACTGCTACACCACCATGCCGTTCGGCTTGACAAACGCGGGGGCGACATACCAGCGTTGCATGCAGAAATGCTTGCACGACCAAATTGGTCGCAACGTTCATGCCTATGTCGACGACATCGTCATCAAGACCAAGGAAAAGAACACCCTACTCGCCGACCTCAAAGAAACCTTCAACAACCTGCGACGCTTCCAGATGAAGCTCAACCCGGAGAAATGCGTGTTCGGCATTCCAGTCGGACAGCTACTCGGCTACCTGGTGTCGGCACGGGGAATCGAGGCCAACCCGGAGAAGATCGCCGCCATCGACAACATGCGACAGCCAAGAAACGTCAAGGACATCCAAAGGTTCACCGGCTGCCTGGCGTCCCTCAGCCGTTTCATCAGCCGGCTTGGGGAGAAGGCCCTCCCGCTGTACCATTTGTTGTACACCGCCGCCTCCAATCGAGTCGTCAGCATCGTCTTGGTGGTGGAACGAGAGGAAGCCGGCAAGCAGCGGCCGGTGCAGCGGCCAGTCTATTACCTCAGCGAAGTGCTCTCACAGTCGAAGCAAAACTACCCGCACTACCAGAAGCTTGTATACGGCGTGTACATGGCAACGAAAAAGCTGAAGCACTGCTTCCAGGAGCATCCAATCAAGGTGACAAGCGATGCTCCACTCGCCGAGATCATAGGCAACAAGGATGCAACCGGCAGAGTCGCGAAATGGGCGATCAGCCTAACGGCGCACGGAGTCGAATATGACAAGAGAATGGCGATCAAGTCACAGGAGCTGGCCGATTTCCTTGCCGACTGGACGGAGATGGACCACGTACCACCACCACCCGACTCCGGCCAGCATTGGCTCATGCACTTCGATGGCTCCAAAAGATACTGGGGGCTCGGTGCCGGAGTCGTCCTCACCTCTCCCAAAGGGTGCCGGCTCGAATACATGCTACAAATCCACTTCACGACGTCCAACAACGTAGCCGAATATGAAGCTCTCGTGCACGGCCTCAAGCTCGCCAAGGCCATGAACATCAAGCGGATCCTCTGCTACGGCGACTCCGACTTGGTGGTCCAGCAAACCACCGGTCATTGGGACGCCAAGGACCCCAACATGGCCGCCTACCGCTTCTACGTCCAGCAACTCGCGGGATGCTTCGACGGATGTGAATTCCACCACATCCACCGCTCCAACAACGAAGCAGCTGACACCTTGGCGAATATTGGCTCTCTTCGCGAGGAAATCCCACCCGGCGTCGCCCTCGAGAAGCTATACAAGCCATCTGTCACGCCGTGCCCAGGCTCAAACTCCATCCGGATACCACCTGCGCGGAGCCGGCCGGGCCGGCTCCAGGCAAGCCGGAAGCCGTCGAGGTCCTCGTCATCGAAGAGGCTTCGCCATGGACCTAACCCTTCCTCGCCTACCTCGGCAATGACGAGCTCCCGGCGGACAAGCTCATCGCCAGGCAAATCAAATGCCGAGCAAGTGCTTACACCATCATCAACAACGAGTTGTACAAGCGCAGTGTCTCTGGAATATTCCAGCGCTGTGTAAGCCAACAAGAAGGAATCAAGATCCTCAGGGAAATTCATCAAGGCGAATGCGGCCACCACGCGTCATCAAGGGCGATCATGGCCAAGGTGTTCAGGCACGGTTTCTACTGGCCGACTGCGCTGGCGGATGCAAACCAGCTGGTCCGGTTCTGCAACGACTGTCAACAATTCGCAATGCAGAAACACACAATGGCTTCATCACTCAAGACGATTCCAATCAGCTGGCCGTTTGCCGTCTGGGGACTAGATATGGTCGGCCCGCTGAAGAGGTCCAGCGGCGGCATGACACACCTACTGGTAGCCGTCGACAAGTTCATGAAATGGATTGAAGCCAAGCCGATCAAAAAGTTGGACGGACCAACAGCTGTCAAGTTCTTCAAGAGCTTCATTTACCGTTTCGGCTACCCCAACAGCATCATCACGGACAACGGATCAAACTTCGTCAAGGGAGAATTCGCCAAGTTCTGCGCCAGGACCGGCATCCGGCTCGACGTCGCCTCCGTCGCGCATCCGCAGTCAAATGGGCAAGTCGAACAGGCAAACGGCCTCATCCTATCCGGCATCAAGCCTCGGTTGCTCGAACCGCTTGAGTGGGCAGCCGACGCGTGGGAAGAAGAACTACCTTCCGTCCTCTGGAGCCTAAGGACAACTCCGAATCGCTCAACTGGCTTCACTCCTTTCTTCCTCGTCCATGGAGCTGAAGCCGTCATGCCAATCGACATCGAGCACGACGCACCTCGAATCATGTTGTTCATGGAAGCAGAAGCTAAACAAGCCTATGAAGACGGGATGGACCTGCTTGAAGAAGCACGCGAACTTGCCGAGTCAAGGTCGACGATATATCAGTAGCAACTACGCAACTACCACAGTCGGCAAGTCAGGCCTGTCCGATCCCGCGAAGGCGACCTCGTGCTCCAGCTAATCCAAGACACAAAGAACATGCATAAGCTGTCATCACCCTGGGAAGGACCATTCATCGTAAGCAAGGCACTCATCAACAATGCCTATTACTTGATCAACGCCCGCGAGCACAAGAAGGACACGATGGACAAGGAAGGCGATGAAACGGAAAGGCCATGGAATGCTTCACTCTTGCGTCGATTCTACACTTGAGAAAGAAACATGTATGTATCACCCATGCTATCAATAAAGAAATGAGAATGATGAGCACATGAGCATATGTTTTCGCAATTTTTTTCGCATTTCTCTTCCGGTTGCTCCGGTAGCCGGCAAGCTTACCTTCAGCGGCCGTGTAGCGTGGCTAAACTCTAAATGGCTAACTCTTCGGAACCGGTTAAGGCTGGCAAGAGAATAAGCTGGAGGAGGCCAACCACGTGAAAAACGCTTAAGGGAAAGTACTGCCGGTTGAAAAATCGCTATTCTGCAAACTCGGCCAAGCCGGCAGTCGGCAACTTCTTGTCCTATTACGGATGATTAACTACACAACGCTAAACGGCTAACTCTTCGGATCCGATAAAGGCTGGCAAGAGAATAAGCTGGAGGCTGACTGTATGCGAAAGACGTAAGAAAATAGAAACCGTTGCCGGCTGAGAAAACTCTGGCCCAACAAACCGGACCCTAACGTTATAGTAGTGTGCATGATCCCGCTAGACGGTGAAGTGCACACGAATGGCGGCGGGAAAGGCTACAGGCGCGTGCAAAATTGAGCTAAGCAAAATAAAAGTATTCTCCACAATCGAAAGAACAAGCTAACCACTTCGTCATTTCATCCACTGCACGAAAATGCCATTTGCCGGCTCCGGAGATCTCGACCCGGACACAGGACGACGCGTAAAAGATCAAGCCAGTCAACAGCACACAAATGCAAGAACAAAAGCGAGCAATATTCAACATCACAGATAAGGGCTTACAGCCGGAAGCAAATTACAGAAGCAAAAGGACGAAGTCCACATGCGGACTACCTCGCCTGCAGGCCAAGCCGGCTACAAGATAACCTAAAGCTAAGCGGGAGGTGGAGTCATATCGTCATCGCTCTCCTCCCACTCCTTGAGGCACAGGGAGCCGTCGAAGACCTTGATGTAGAGGACCCCAGTCTGGCGCTTCAGCTGGAAGTGGAGGATGAAGGGAGGCTCCAGGCGGAAGAACTTAGCGAAAGCTTTCCAGCCGGAGAAGAACTTAGCCCGCCGGTGAACCTCCCCACCTTCATGGCTGACAATGACGCGAGCATGCACCTCCCAAGGCCCTTGACGAGCTCCAACCCGATGAAGAAGAAACGTGAAGGGCCCTTCCCCCTCCAATGCATCGGCGACGGCCCGAGGGAGCCATTGGATGCGCTGGATGGGCTCATACAGTGTCAAGAGGAATTCCGAAATGGGGAACTCGTCCCAATAGACACCTACAGGAGACTCCGAGCGGGCAGGTGAGGGGCTCTGTCTACTCCCGGTCGCCACGACGGCGGTATCTCCATCGCCGCTGCGTCCGAGCTTCGGCGGCCGGCCCCTGTCACATTTTGCCGCCGCATTGGAGGACCCCCCGGCATCCTTCTTCGGCGGACGACCCCGACCGCGCTTAGCCACAATGGGAGAATCCATCTCGATCTCCTTCTTCGGTGCCATGCCTGGATGAGAAGGAGCGAGGTGGAAGAGAAGATGAAGCAAGAAAAACGCACCCGCACTGCTATTTATAAGGGGACCCGAGGGTAGCTCAACCGTCAACGCCCCATCTCCAGGCGACACGTGGACACCAACGCAAGGGACGGCGAAGCCGAGGAGGCAAAAAATTCCCGGGGGCTGCGCAGCCGCCAGGCCGGCTCCGCAGACCCGGACAAAATCGAACACCCCAAGTCACGGACTCGGGGGCTGCCACGCCGTCAGCCGGCAGAATATTCCTGGGGGCTGCGCAGCCGCCAAGCCGGCTCCGCAGACCCGGACGAAATCGAACACCCCGAGTCACGGACTCGGGGGCTGCCATGCCGTAAGCAGGCAGAATATTCCCGGGGGCTGCGCAGCCGCCGAGCCGGATCCGCAGACCCGGACGAATCAAACACCCCAAGTCGCAGACCTAGGGGCTGCCACGCCGTCAGCCGGCAGAAAATTCCTGGGGGCTGCGCAGTCGCCAAGCCGGCTCCGCAGACCCGGACGAAATCGAACACTACGAGTCATAGACTCGGGGGCTGCCACGTCGTCAGCCGACAGAAAATTCCCGGGGGCTGCGCAGCCGCCGAGCCAGCTCTGCAGACCCGG
This sequence comes from Puccinellia tenuiflora, assembly GCA_012064385.1. NCBI lineage: Eukaryota > Viridiplantae > Streptophyta > Magnoliopsida > Poales > Poaceae > Puccinellia > Puccinellia tenuiflora. The sequence goes on from QRDG01001584.1 coordinate 190,659, forward strand.
ACGAATAAAACACCCCGAGTCACGGACTCGGAGGCTGCCACGCCGTTAGCCGGCAGAAAATTCCCGGGGGCTGCGGAGCCGCCGAGCCGGCTCCGCAGACCCGGACGAATCAAACACCCCGAGTCGCGGACTCGGGGGCTGCCACGCCGTCAGCCGGCAGAATATTCCCGGGGGCTGCGCATCCGTCATGCCGGCTCCGCATACCCGGACGAAATCGAACACCCCGAGTCACGGACTTGGGGGCTGCCATGCCATCAGCAGGCAGAATATTCCCGGGGGCTGCGCAGCCTCCAAGCCGGCTCTGCAGACCCGGACGAATCAAACACCCCGAGTCGCGGACCTGGGGGCTGCCACGCCGTCAGCCAGCAGAAAATTCCCGGTGGCTGCGCAGCCGCCAAGCCGGCTCCGCAGACCCGGACGAAATCGAACACCCTGAGTCACAGACTCGAGGGCTGCCACGCCGTCAGCCGGCAGAAAATTCCCGGGGGCTACGCAGCCGCCGAGCCGGCTCCGCAGACCCGGACGAATAAAACACCCCGAGTCACGGACTCGGGGGCTGCCACGCCGTCAGCCAGCAGAAAATTCCCGGGGGCTGCGCAGCCGCCGAGCCGTCTCCGCAGACCCGGACGAATCAAACACCCCGAGTCGCACACCCCGAGTCGCGGACTCGGGGGCTGCCACGCCGTCTGCCGGCAGAATATTCCCGGGGGCTGCGCAGCCACCGAGCTGGCTCCGCAGACCCGGACGAATCAAACACCCCGAGTCACAGACTCGGGGGCTGCCACGCCGTCAGCCGGCAGGATATTCCCAGGGGCTGCGCAGCCGCCGAGCCGGCTCCGCAGACCCGGACGAATCAAACACCCCGAGTCACGGACTCGGGGGCTGCACGACATCAAGGCGGAAAAATTTCTGGGGGCCGTGCAGCCGCCAAGCCGGCTCCGCGCATCCGGACGAAATCGAACACCCCAAGTCACGGACTTGGGGGCTACCACGCCGTCAGCCGGCAAAAAATATACCCGGGGGCTGCGCAGCCGCCAAGCCGGCTCCGCAGACCTGGAAGAACAACTACTACACCCCAAGTGTCACATCCCGAAAATTCGTCCCTAATGTTAGTAATGTTTTTCTTCCGCCTGAAAAACTTTTTCTGTTTTCAAACTATTTTCTTTCCACTTGTTGGTCTTTGAATTGACTTTGGTTTTGCTCACTTGGAGATTTCCCAATAAACCTTGATCTTATCAACCCCACCATATCTCGATGCCGCCATTTTCAGTGGTCACCCATTGGTGCCACTCAAATGTTCCAAAACCCCTCCCCTCTATCCCACCAAAAGCCACCACCACAATTGTATCTTAAGTAAAATTCTACCAAGCCACCAAATGGTTCCCTCATAAATATACATCCACCCCATGGAAAAATATTCCATAGTCCAATGCAAAAACCCTCGGTTAAATCATATTCGCTATTATGCCATTTCCAGTCCAATAATTATTCAAAAACCTTCCACTCATCCAAAAAATTCTACCATTTTGTGTATAGGCCTAATTTCACCTCCTGAACATTTCACCCCATTGTACCAACCTCATTTGAGCAATAATTGGGGTACTTCCTTTGCAATGCCATTTCTATGCCTAATTGCAATTTCTAAACCAACCCCTAGCTACAAAGATCACTTAGCATTGCCACCTTGCCAAAATGGCAACCTCCCAGATACAACACCATATACACAACATCAGACCAAGACCATTTGAGGAAGTGCATCTATCATGCCCATGCCATTAGGGTACTTTTGAACGCCAATTTATCTGACCATCTTCCGTATATCCAATTGAGCTCAAACTCCACAGGAATACCATATACACCCATTAGAACCAACTGTGAATTTCTGGAATTTTTCTGAGATGTGCAAAGCACCGAACATTTCATCGAGCACCTGGTGAGCCCTAGGATTTCTGAAATTTTGCTTAAACCAAGTTGCAAACCAGCTGAGACATTCAACTAGACTTTGGTAGTGTTCGAAATTTGGCGCAGAGTGACACAGTCACTTGTACTTTTCAAGCCCTGAGACAAGAGATATAGCTCGATGCCGATGTCGGCATGAGGTCCAGCGTGGTCACCGCCAGCTCGACCATGCCAGGCGGCGGCGCCACCCCCCTGGTCGTCGCCGTATCCGCTTCCCCACACCAGAAACCTGCCCAGGAGGATGCTGCCCTGCCCCTAGACCCCTCCCTCGGCCGCACGTGTCACTTCCCCCTCCCACAGCGCCGCCGAGCGGCCGGCCGACGCGTCACACGTGTGACACCGCCATAGTACCCTTCGGTCAACAGCGCCTCTTGCTCCGAATCGTTCCCATCACTCCACAGTAGCCGCAAACGACACCCGCGGAGCTCGTCGATCCGCTACGGCACCGGGACAGCTCACCCCGCCTCCCCCGCCGAGCATCATGGCGGCTGTCCCCTCGAGCCCTATAAAATGAGACCCTCAAGCCTCTGCCCGTGACACACCTCCTCCCCCCTCTCCCCTGGAACGCCCTGCCCTTTTAGCTGCGGAATGGCGGAGCCATGCTCCGACGCGGCTGAGGTCGCCGTCGTCAATTCTTCGACCATGGCGAGCTCTGGACCGAGCCATTCCAAAATTAAACCTGCAGAGGCGATTACCTTGATCCCCTCTCCCTCCCTGACGAACCAATTCGAGGTTTAGTGGTCCGTGGCCTCGACTTCGTCCTCGACCACCGGCGGCGGGCTCATCGGCCACGCAGCCGTGGTGGCCTCCCTACCCATCCTCGACCCCTCCAGCCCGCGGCGTGACCCCTCACGGGTCCGCCCGTGCCTCCGGCCGGCGTAGGCAAGTCGGGGAGCGGTGGCTGCAGCCAGCTCCGGCGGCCGGCAGTGCCCTGGCACGCCGTGTCGTCGTCACGTTGGGGGCGAGGTCCACGCTGGCTACCAACGTGGCTCCCTTGGGCCGCTGGCGGGCGGGCCCGACCTGGCCCAGTGGCCACGTCGGATAAGTGGAGGCGCCCACCCGCGCATCTCCGCTTCCCTGGATTGAACACGTATTTCCTAGAAGTACGCCTTCAGCCCGGCCCGAGCAGAAAAACAGCCCGTTCTGTTTTTTTTCAGAGTGAGCAGCGGATAGTTAAACTTCGCCCAGCCATAACTTTTGAACCGTAGCCCCGTTTAAGGTGAATCAAATTTGTAAATTCATGGTTTGAAGAGCTCTATCCAGCGGTATTGGTTTTACATTTTTATAAAATGTTTATATGCTCAGCACCTATGTATGCATGTATAGGTATTCCCCGGTACCGGCAAACCGATACCCTAAACCGCGACGTGTCCGTGACCCTCAAGACAAATGGCGTCGATCTCCGGAGGCAAGCTAACCACTTGCTATGAAAACTCAAGCGGTGTTTGTTTGTTTGCATATTATCCTGTCATATCGGTGCATTTTATTGCTTATTGTCATCTGTCAACTGTGCGTCACGAGATATCATGGCTTTGTTTACATTCGTCAACTGTGCGTCACGAGATATCGTGGCTTTGTTTACATCCTGCCAACTGTGCGTCACGAGATATCGTGGCTTTGTTTTCATTCCTGTAATACGATAAACCCATCAAGTGTGGGTTGAGTTCCGGCCGGCGACTAAATACATGTTGGGCACCGCCCACATGGATTGAATCTCGCCTACTTTCAGTAATATTATTTCATGTACCTTTACTTTCCTGCAATACGATAAACCCATCAAGTGTGGGTTGAGTTCTGGTACCCCGTCTAAATACACGTTGGGTCCTGCCCAAGTGGATTGAAGCGGCTACTTTTCTGTAGAGTTGTGGCGTGCGTTGGACGGTACCATGCACCACTCCCCATTCCGGCGACGATGAACTGGGGGAACCGCCGCAGTCAATGGAATGGTGGAACGGGATCGCGTGGACGCCTCCACTAACTTTTGTAGTCGATCTGTGGCTGCTACTGGCCGGAGGCATCTCCGCCATCGCCCGGTTGACGCTAACCAACTGTGTTGTTTTACTTTCTTTCAATCAACCCGTGGCTGTCACTGGTCGAAGTTATCTCCGCCCTCGCCCGGTCGACTGTGCTAATTTATTTTCTTTTACTCAACATGTGGCTGTCACTGGCCGGAGTTATCTCCGCCATCGCCCGGTTGAAACTAACCATTGATTGAACTAACTACATGTTGCTTGAACTATTGTGTGCAGTTTGTTTCCGTTTTATATTGATATGATATTATGGTTTTGCATTGGACTAATCTAATTCATGTTGACATGATATTATACTTGTGGTGTTGGACTAATTATTTATTGTGTTGGACAAATCCTCTGTTGTTTGTAATTGTCGTTGAAAGAAACTGGATTAATTTAACCAACCCTCCAAACTTCGATAGGGTCAGTCCATAGTGCCACCAATCTGAGCATTGAACGCACTACCACTATCGCCCAAATGGGAGAGCCATAACCTACGTAACCTATCAAGCCTCCTTTGATGCTACCCACTTGGCAAGTCTAGTCGGATACTGTATAATTGTGGTCGGGGCTAGTCTTGTGAAGGTTCCGGAGCAAGGCGTCGCTCATGAGTTGGGGATGTGCCGGATTCACTTCGTCATAAGACATAGAGTTATGTCGGTATCTATACAGGGAGTGTCTGGGTAGCGTGAACGGTTATGTAAGTGTATCTTGCCGTCATGAAGCAAGGTGCATTTAGATGGGTGGTAACTGCAACCTCTCGAGAGTGTGTCAACTAGCAGCTAGCCTTGTTCCTAGGTTATGGAACAGTTCAGTGTCGGTCACACTATTGTCCTTGTCGAGTCCGGAGGTTAAACTTAAGATCGGTTTGAAAGAAAGGTGAACAACCTAATTTAGAATAGGCTGTTGCAGGGAATATTACTTGAATCTTGGATGGTTACCCGTGTTGGGGTGACGGTGTGATCGTTGGGAGCCTAGAGTTAGGCCCGGGCCAACATCAACCGTGCATGCCAGGATGGAAAGTGGAGGCCAATGGGCCTAGCAATTTGACAGATGTGATAAGGCCATTGGGCCTAGTTGTGATGACAGGTGATGTTATAATATTTGGTACCAATGGGTACACTCGTTATTCGTCACAGGTAAGTTCTCTTGTGTGATCACCGGTATACGATCCAACCCCACCTGGCTTGGACTCTGTACTGGGGATACCCCTATTGTTTGCTTATGCCATGATTTGTTGTGCTGCCTTGTTGCTACCCACTTGGACTGCCGTAAGTAGACACTTGCCATGTGTAGATTATTTCTGTTGCTAGCCACTTATTGCCTGATTGCTTGACTGTTCATGTCATGTGGTTGTTTTCTTGCGAGTACGTCACCATACTCAAACTGGCTTTTCATGTGGCCAGACATTGGGAGGATACATCTACTACCTTAGCAAGGAGATCGAGCAGAAGCGTGCTAGGATCCGTAGCCCAGCCAGATGCCTGTGGAATGGAGTCCCTCCAAGTCGTTGCCGAATCTATGACTTCCGCTGCCAGTTAAACTCTGTCCCGTGCCATACTTGGCCACGATATTTTCTCTTGCCTTGATGGCCATGTAAACCATTTGTAGCCCTCTGGGCCTGATTGTGTAATGATATTTCTGCTATGTTGCATTGTCGTAACGTGCGTCCGGATATCTTGGGTTGGCGCACGGGGCGACCGCCTCTCTGGCAACTTGTGTCAGAGGGGGGTGCCACACCAAGTCAGAGACTCGGGGGCTGCACGACATCAAGATGACGGAAGAAATCGCAAGTTGAATAAGAGACATGAAATTTCGACCCGGCTCGATGCTCAAGCCGGCCCAAAATTCGGGGGCTAGACATAGTGATTATCATCACCAAGACAAACACAAATTCTGGCACGAAGACCCAACAATCACAAAGAAAATGATACTAAAGATAGCAACCAACAACAGGGAACAGATCCATGTTACAATAGGTAGCACATCAAGGCAGTCCTCAACCCAGAATAACAAGTTCTACAAGTACGCCCGCCATTCCAGCGGAGCAAGCAAATCAAGGAGCAGCAGCATCGGTGGTGGTAGCAGCGTCGCCGGTTCCAGCGTCTTCAGCCGGCCGTGCCGCCGAGGACGGCTCGGCAGGCACCAGCTGCGTCAAGTCCACTGCTTTGGCGATCCGCCCTGAAGCCATGAGGATCTCCGGGCGCAAGCTCGCAAGGGACGTTCCGGTGCGGAAGCCACCCACCAGCATGTCCATCTTCACGTTCGGGTACCAAGACTTCACCGGGGCTAACGCCATGTCGGTGCCTCCTCGTGCCGCCATCTCCACCTGCTCGTCGATGCCGGATGGCGCCCCTTCGAGTCGGACGGACAAGTCGTGGAGAGCATTTGGCAAGGGGGTATCCGGCCACAAGGTCTCGAGGACGCAACCGGCCGCTTCCCTCATTAGCTTGAACTCTCGGTCAAACTAGAGAAGACAAGAGGAGGCAGACGGCACGGCCCCAGCGGCAGCACCAGAAGACTCTGGCCGAGAGTGCACCAAGGCAACAACTTTCTGAACTTGTGCATCCGCCTCAGGATAGAAGCCTGCATTTCAAGCCGGTGAGGCCAAGTGGAAGATTCCAAGCAGGAGATAAAAGAGAAGGAAACAGCATGTACCAAGGATAAGTTCATTTACACGCTCAACTTCCTTGATCAGACAGCCCACCAGCTGTTCATGCTCGAGTTCGCGCGCCCTGGCCGCCTGGGCGATCTGGTCATTGGCGTCGATGGACTCCTTCAGCTGGTGCCTCAGGTCATCCCCATTCTTCCGGAGGGACTCGACCTCGCCCTGCCTCCGCTGCTCAGCCTCCTGTAGCTTCTTCACCTCCTCTCCCAGCCGGGCGACCTCCAGGCGCCGCTCCTCTGACACCTTCTCCTCCGCCTGGAGATCAGCCTCGACCTGCGCCCGGGCGGCGTCCTTTTTCTTCAACTGGGAATTATGTGTGCTGAGAGAAACTGAAGCCGCCAACTGCTTCTCCAGGCTGGCACGAGAGGTGGCGTCACCTGAAGAGGCCGGGTCGTCCTCAAATCGAGCCACACAAGAAGAAGACAAAGTACCGAGGCGGAAAAATACGACCGAGGAGGGAAACCAAACCTTTAGTCGCCTCGAGCTCCCGCTTGAGCATCGTCACCTCTTTGGCCGCCTCGGCGAAAGCGTATTCCATCGAGGAGCGAAGCAGCGTGATGTTGGCCAGCTGCTCCTTGGCTTTTTGCTCCACTAACGCGGCGATGGGAAACTCCCCCGATGCGTCGGGACGAGCCGGAATTGGGCCGGAATACGGAGGACTGCACACCAGGGTCGACTGACAGGGGCCCGGGAGCGAAGCCGTTGCCCCCGTAATGGCCTTGTCCTTGGCCGTCTCGACCATGGACAAGGAAGGAGTGGGGAAGGCGAGGTTTCCGGCCCCGGTACCAGGCCGAGGAGCTGTCTTGAAGGCATCCGCCATCACCTCGTCACCACCGCCCGAAACCGGAGGGTCGAAATTGACCACAAGGGGAGACGCGTCGGCCGACACCCGGCTGTCCGGCTCCACATCCACCTTCGACCTCGCCGTCTCCAAAGGCGGACCAGCCGCCTGTGCCTCCGAGGTCTCGGGGGCGGGCTCCGAAGCGGGTTCCATCTCCACGCTGGGTGCAGCCACATCAATCAGGAGCGGCTCCCTACATAGCGACAAAAGCATCATTACAAGAAGCACAGGCTACAAAGATTTGTGCCTCAAAGCGAAGATTTACCCGTCGCGCGTGCCCAGCTCCTCCGGCTTCGTCCTCGAGCGCTTTGGTGGAGAAGCAGGCACGTCGTCGGGAAGGCGCTTCACGCCACCGGAGGGCACCTCCATGCCCTTCGTGGGAACGACAGGGCTGTCAGCTGGCCGCTTCGCGGAAGTTGGCGCCGCTTCAACCTCGGCACCAGCCACCGTGGGTTTCCCGGCATCCGCGTCCGCCCCCGCCTTCGCCTCGGCTTCCCTCGAGGCCATCAGCTGCTCCACAGACACACCAACGTCAAAAGCGTCCCGGGCCAAATCCGCCTGCGCCATATGAGCATAAAACTCCCTTTCCAAATCATCGGGATTCAAGTCATAAATGAAGTCACCACCAGAAACGTGACCAATCACCTCAGCACTGGCGCCACCGGCGGGAACATCCTCCTGCTCCCCCATCCTGGCATCGACCTCGGCCCTGATGCCAGCCACGATTGCATCCGCCTGCTCCTCCACCATGGGTTTCTCGGCGGGCGTCAAGCTGGCTGTGGTCGGCCGGCTGAACACTGAAGAAAGCTTCTTTGCGGGGAGCGAACCCCGCATGAACGAGCCACCTCGCCTGCGGACGCTCTCGCCCGCGTCTGAGTCGGTAGCCGCCTTCGACCGCCTCTCCTTTACAATCTGGGGGAGGGCAGCGACCGAGCCTTCCGGACACTCGCCTCCAGCACCTTCGTTCGGCGGCTGGACACGCCCGACTTGGAGGCTGGCACGGAAAAAGAACCCTCAGAGTCCGGTTCGGAGCTACTGGAGAGATCGACAAACACGCGCACGCCATCGCCGCTGTTTTGTTCGGTGAGACCGGGCGTGGGAGACTTACCACGGGAAGCCGGAACCGGTCCCACTTCGCCGCGCTCCAAGACCGGGCCCCCGCGGGCGGCCCAGTCAGAATCAGAGTCGGCCGCGGCGGGGCTCGCCATAGCACGATCACCATCGCCATCGCCGCCGTCCTCGACATCAACACCGTCGGCGCCATCAGACGACTTCGTGGAGTCATCGTGCCTGACCGGCCGCTTCCCCGCGTCGGACGCGACGGGGGAATCGTCGTCCGCCTCGACATCTGAGGCGGTCCCTTCACTGTCCGCCTCACCGTCAGAGGCACTTCCTTCGTCAGGGGCCATCTGCTCCTCAGGGGGGGGGGACCGGGCCGGTCCTCCCTGAAGACGACGTCAAGGTCTTCAGCCCTCTGGAGGTCGCAAATCTGCAAAGGCACACCAGCCGGATTAATACCTCAGCCGGCTCGAAGAAATTCAAGACAAGAAGCGGCGAAAGAAACTAACCGCAGGAGCGCGCCGCGCGCACGAGAATGGCTCCACGCCGAACCACCAATTCCGCTTGATCCCATCAGTGATCACCTGCCGGCCCAGCGTCGCAGCTCGCTCAACTCCAAGACTGCCGTGCAACCCCGGGTGGGATCCCGGGGACCCGAATAGAAGCACATCTTGTGCGCCCGGGCCTGCAGCGGATACACCCGTTGGGCCAGCCAGGCCAGCGTCAAGTCCCTGGAGGTCAGCCCGCCTACAATCAGGTCCTTCATCCGAGCCGTCACGACCTGAAGGGGTCGCAGCATGGAAAACAAAAATTTTCTACGCGGCAAAGCGGAATAAACCCCAAGGATCTAGATCAACGAGATGAAGATAGCGAAGATGAGATCCAATCTCTTACCCTCGAAGATCAACAAACGCGTTTTGTCGGTGCAGGGGTTGGCTAGTCGATCCCCGCAACTAGACTCGTCTAGTCGCGAGGAGATGTATTATCCTCAAGATCCAATCCGGTGAAGTGCGGCAACGGGCAGCACCTCCGCGGCGTCCACACGTACAGCTCGATGAAGACGTCGACTCCTTGATCCCGCAAGCGAGACGACGTGGCCTTGATGATCTCAGCAGCACGACGGTAGTGCCGGTGACGATGACGATCTCCGCGAGCAGGGCTTCGCCAAGCCAAGCAAGAGGAGAGGGAGAGGAGGAGGTGGCGCAGCCCCTAGGGCAAGGGGGTGCGGCTAGGTGTGGAGGTGAGGCGGCGGCAGCCCTCCGGGAGAGGAGGGGTGCGGCTAGGGTAGAGGGAGAGAGAGGGGGTGCGGCTATGGGGGGGGGTGCGGCTGCCTCCAAGGATGTGTTGCGCCCCCCCCTCCCCTCCTTTATATAGGCGGCGGCTAGGTCAAGGGGAGGGGGCCGGCCGGCCCCTCCTTGCTTGCCCCTCAAGTCGGAGTCCAACAAGGACTCCTTCTTGGGCCCTTTCCTAAAGGGGTGGGAGCCCACCTCCTAGTCCAACTAGGAGTGGGACTCCCCTCCTTGTCATGCCGCACCAGCCCATGGGCTTAGGTGGTGCGCCCCACCTAGTGGTGGCAGCACCCCTTTGCACCATGTGGGCCCCATACAATTTATGCGGTCCCACTTCTAGACTCTTCTAGAACATTCCGGAACCTTCCGGTACCCTTCAAATAATTTCCGGAACTTTTCCGAAACCTCCGGAAACCACTTTCCATATATGAATCTTATTCTCCGGACTCCTCCGGAACTCCTCGTGATGTCCGGGATCCCATCCGAGACTCCGAATCACCATTCGTTCACTTCATCATTTAATTCATCGCAAAACCTAATTTCATCGGAACGTTAAGTGTGTGACCCTACGGGTTCGAGAATGCATAGACATGATCATATCAATAATTAATAGCGGGACCGGGATGTCCATATTAATTCCTATACACTCAACGAAAACCTTTTCTCGATTGAACCACAATGCCGGAGATTCAATTAATCTCATATACGATTCCCTTTGTCTCACGATATTTTACTTGCCCGAGATATAATCGTTGACATCCCCATGTCCAGTTTAATCTCGTTACCGGCTAGTTCTCTTTACTCGTCCATAATATAGGATCCCGGTGATTACAACTTAATCACATGTCTGCAGACTCTTGATGCTATATTACCGAGAAGGCCTGGAGATATCTTCTCCGTCACAAGGAGGGACAAATTCCACTCTCGATTCATATCACCCAACAACCCACCATCGGAGATACCTGAAAGCCACCTTTATAATCACCCAGTTACGAAGTGACGTTTGATGTCCACAAAGTATTCCTCCAGTGAACGGGAGTGATATAATCTCATGGTCTAAGGAAACTATATTTGGCATATTAAAAGTGTTGACAACAAAACTTTTGTGACACGATTAATTGCAACTCTTTATTTGGGTCATGTCCATCACACCATTACTCCTAATGATATGACTCCGTTATCAAGTGACTATAACAAGTCCATAGTTAGGAAACTCTAACTATCTCTTGATCAACGAACTAGTCCTGTAGAGGCTCACTAGGGACTCCGGGTGTTTATATTCCACACATGTATTATGTTTCCATTTAATACAATTATAGCATGGATAATAAACTATTATCATAAACTTGAATATGCTTAATAAACCATTTTATTATTGCCTCTAGGGCATATTCCCAACAGTCTCCCACTTGCACTAGAGTCAATAATCTAGTTTACATTTCCTCGATCCAACACCCATGGAGTCTCACTCATGAAGTCTCAGTGCTGATCATGTTTGCTTGTGGAAGAGGTTCCGTCCGTACTCTGTACCTTTACAGTTCTTTATGTCCTTTGCAAAATTGTAACTGTCACCTAATTTGACATTACTTTATCATCATATGATAAACTTCCTATCATCCCATGATAAAACCATTATCATATAATGCATATAATATGTTTGGTTATAGAGTGAGATAATCATATCCTTTCATGCCATATGTATGATTAGTCAAAAGGACTTTCTCATAACACATGCATCTGGAACTCACTCAATCTTGAAACAACTTTCTCAAACCAAAATATTATATCTTATTTCAATCCTTGAATTAACCATATACTCCTATATGTTGTAGACTTAACAAATCAACAGTGAACCTTGTCACTTTGACATTTCCGATCATGCTTTCGCTGTGCTACTCTGCTATTAAGAGATCTCTAATTTAGTCTGGCTTTATGACTTCAACCAAGTCCACCATTTTCTAAATTTATCTCAATTTCATGAAAAATGACTCCTCATTCAACATGTTCTTACAATCAAGAACTTGGGTCACATATCGTCATATACAAACATATGGTATTTATATGTTGAGATCTATGAACAATTCATATTGAATTCCAACATATCCTTTAACCATCAATTTTGTACTGAGTTCTCTAACTCAATGCTTCACCTATATATCACAATGAGATGAACCATTCTTCTCTTGTTTCATTTTGAACTCCTTCAAAAAATTATTTAGGCTAGACATCTGACTTTAATGTTTATCAAACTTATCTATCTACCATAGATACATTCATCTACATGAATATTTGACGTTCAAACTAACTTCATAAGTTATGCAATGGTCCATGACAACATTTACAACATTTATGAAATCTCCATTTCATTCAAACATTATGTTGTAAACTCCCACTCAAATATACCTCATACACATATTAAATTGTGAAAACACAGTGGCTCCCACTCAGAAATATGTTATCTTTATATTTGACCATGATTAATTAGCTCCCACTCAAACATATGTCACCACATATTTTGATTATGGAAATTAATTTCTGCTCTAACTTAATATATGTCACCACATATCTTAATTAGATCTCACTCAGTTTCTTATGCACTTTCTCGACACTTTGGACTCCTCCAAAACTCTTAACTTTTAAGATTCGAGAACTCATATACGAAACACCAGCACTTTGCTAGTTCTAAGTTTTATTTATTTCACGCAAACTCTTTTGCCAAATAAATATGTGAAACATTCTTTTCACAAAATCAAGTAACGATTACTCTATGATTTAAACTTAAAGTAGAATGACTCTTAGTCACTTTCGTATTTAAAGTTTCTATTTCTTCTTTTGTAGTTTTTGTAGGCATGTCTTGTTTCTCAAACATGACAAGCAAATCATGAATATTATTTTGCAACTTTTGACAAAATTCATATTCTTGAAACCTACATCTCTTTAGACAAGTTAAACCATAATCCAATGATCACCATCATCAAACCCTTTATGTGTCAAGTTTTAACCAACATAGCACTTTACATATGTGCCACTTGATACATAAACATGAAAGGTTTAAACTTTCTAAACTTTATTCCAACAATTCTTTTATCCATGAAACAATTTCACGATAAAACCACTAAAATACATAACACAACCAAACACATTGGTTTGTTCCTTTTAGTCTCACATTGTGGAATCTCTATTCATAATCTCATATGAACATTCTACAAAACTTTATTTGCTTTGGCTTTTAATTATCTCATAATTATTGAAACCACTATTTCACATAACTCATATGCGAAATGCAAATCATTAAATAGATCCTTTATTTAAAACAGGAGTGTTATCAAAATAAATCTAAATGATACTAATGAAACCTTAAAAACCTAAGACCCTTCTTTGTTTATGACCACATAATATCAAATATAATGTGACTACAATACTTTAGGTTTATCAAAACAACTTTTGAACAATCTCTAAACATTGTAATTTGTGATAACACTTGTCACAAGTCACCATACTAAACAATAACTCAAATATTTTGTCTCTTTTGATCAAATCGAAAAGACTCAATTATCTTGTTAATTTAATATCCTCTACTTCCAAAATCTCATCATGACATGAATAAATACTCCTATTCACTCATCCATGATAAAATAATGATGTCTTTTATTCACTGAAAAATACAACCAACACTTGTGTTTATTTTCAGCAACTCATGGCATTTTCAGAAAATGGCATTTTTAATCACACTACTTAGTGATGCGCATCAACATGCTCTTCAGCACTAATAGTACAATTAAAACAATTCTCATCATTAAGTATTGGATATTTTAGTATGTCTTTATTTTATAAGTGTTTAACTAATTATCGTTTAAATCTAGCAAAGGACAATAATCTCATAATCGAAACGTGATCTCCAAAAAGGATTACTCATGAAAATAGAACAACCACTTGTCTTTAACATGAATGACCGTCTCACAAACCGAGACACACTAATTTAAGATCACACTTAATTCGATTACAAAACTCATTCAAATCCTCTAATTTAAAACGATAAATGTAGAAGTAGAACATCGCCAGCATCAACTCCTTGATTGCCATCTTCCCGCGAAATCCACTCAGTCCCTCCATGCACTTCTCAAACGGCAGGCCCTGTTTTCATAAAACAGCACAAGTATCAAATACTTAGCTCACCACAAGTGTAAATGGGACATTTAAACATTTATAACTAGTATATCAAAATATACCTTCTGCGTTGACTACCTCTCCTGCTATGGGTTCCACTTTAACTTGACTCAGCTGCGAAATGAACTCACAGAAAGTGATCGAATCCCTTCCCATGACATAGTTCTTCACATAATCCTTATAGCTGGGGGGAAGCGAACGCAGCACCCCATCTATTGCCATCTCGTCAGTTATTTCATGGTTCCAAACATCCACCATAGTATAATACAGCCGGTGCATCTTACTTAGGTGCTGTTCCAAGCAAGTGTTTTCTTCCATCTTAGTTGAAAGAAATTCATCCAGGCATTCAAACCTTGCAACTCTAACTTGTGCTATGAACCTTTGTTTCAGCTCATCGACAATCTCCATTGCGCTCAAGTTTCCAAATTGTCTACCAAGGTTAGAATCCATGAAGGTGCATATCAGCCACTCGACTCTCAAGTAGGTGGTCTTTTGTTCATACCACTCCATATACCCTTCATAGTCAACAGTAACATCAGGGCGTTTTTCTAAAGCTTCATCTATCACATAGAGCTCATCATTGTCGAATAGGGCTTTTCTCAGACGCATGTACCACTCAGCAAAGTTGGACCCATCTAGACGCAGCTCATCAGCAAGAAACATACTACTGTAGTCTCCCATGATCTACAAGGATTTTGCAAAGACATCTTTAGGACACTTGTTTATGATAATTTTAGTTCAACTTAATCAAATTAACGAACTCCCACTAAACTCAACATCTCTCCGGTTGATTAGTGACACACGATCCAAATCCACTACACCACCACCGATCATCACGTGAGATGATGTAGTTTCAATGGTGAACAACTCAGTGTTGATCATATCATTCATATGACTCGTGTTTAACCTTTCGGTTCCGTGTTCCCGAGGCCATGTCTGTACATGCTAGGCTCGTCAAGACAACCGTAGTATTTCTGCTTGTGCAAACTGGCTTGCACCCGTTGTATGTGAACGTTGAATCTACCACACCCGATCATCACGTGATGCTTCGAACGACGAACTTTCGCAACGGCGCATACTAGGGGAGAACACTTAATTATCTTGATATTAACATGAGAGATCACCTTATCATGCTACCGTCGCGATCATATCTAAGCATAACAATAAGGTGCATTAAAGGGATTAACATCACATGCAATTCATAATTGTGATATGATATGGCCTTTCTTCATATGCTCTTAGATCTCCATCTTCAAAGCACCGGCAAGATCTCCATCTCCGGCATGATCTCCATCATCTTGGCGCCATCACCATGGTTGTCCACCAACTATTGCAACTACAACTAATGCTACTCTTAGCAATAAAGCAAAGCAAATTACATGGTGATTTCATTGACACGCAGGTCACATAAAATAATAGACAACCATATGGCTCCTGCCGGTTGCCGTACTCGTCGACATGCAAGTCGCGAAATATTACAAACATGATCATTGCATACATTATCACAAATCACATTGGCCATATCACATCACTTGACCCCCTCTGCAAAAACAAGTTAGACGCCTCTACTTTGTTTATGCAAATTTTACGTGGCTTGGGTCAACGAGATAGAACCGTTCTAATCTACGCAAAAACCACAACGGTGATATAATAGTTGCTTATTTACTCATCCTTTTGAAAGGCCTTCCATTGAAAATTGCATCCTCACTAAAGCAAGAGAAACAGACACCCGCCAGCCACTTATGCAAAACAAGTTGCATGTCAGTCGTGGAACCGGTCTCTCGTGCGTGGACGAGTAAGGTTGGTCCGGGCCGCTTCAATCTCACAATACCGCAAAGATGCAAAGTGCACGCGAGAAGGTAGCAACATAAAATATCAACGCCCACAACTCCTTGTGTTCTAATCGCATCAACACCTACGAAGATCTAGGCTCTGATACCACTGAAGGGGTCGCAGCATGGAAAACAAAAATTTTCTACACGGCAAAGCGGAATAAACCCCAAGGATCTAGATCAACGAGATGAAGATAGCGAAGATGAGATCCAATCTCTTACCCTCGAAGATCAACAAACACGTTTTGTCGGTGCAGGGGTTGGCTAGTCGATCCCCGCAACTAGACTCGTCTAGTCGCGAGGAGATGTATTATCCTCAAGATCCAATCCGGTGAAGTGCGGCAACGGGCAGCACCTCCGCGGCGTCCACACGTACAGCTCGATGAAGACGTCGACTCCTTGATCCCGCAAGCGAGACGACGTGGCCTTGATGATCTCAGCAGCACGACGGTAGTGCCGGTGACGATGACGATCTCCGCGAGCAGGGCTTCGCCAAGCCAAGCAAGAGGAGAGGGAGAGGAGGAGGTGGCGCAGCCCCTAGGGCAAGGGGGTGCGGCTAGGTGTGGAGGTGAGGCGGCGGCAGCCCTCCGGGAGAGGAGGGGTGCGGCTAGGGTAGAGGGAGAGAGAGGGGGTGCGGCTATGGGGGGGGTGCGGCTGCCTCCAAGGATGTGTTGCGCCCCCCCCCCCTCCCCTCCTTTATATAGGCGGCGGCTAGGTCAAGGGGAGGGGGCCGGCCGGCCCCTCCTTGCTTGCCCCTCAAGTCGGAGTCCAACAAGGACTCCTTCTTGGGCCCTTTCCTAAAGGGGTGGGAGCCCACCTCCTAGTCCAACTAGGAGTGGGACTCCCCTCCTTGTCATGCCGCACCAGCCCATGGGCTTAGGTGGTGCGCCCCACCTAGTGGTGGCAGCACCCCTTTGCACCATGTGGGCCCCATACAATTTATGCGGTCCCACTTCTAGACTCTTCTAGAACATTCCGGAACCTTCCGGTACCCTTCAAATAATTTCCGGAACTTTTCCGAAACCTCCGGAAACCACTTTCCATATATGAATCTTATTCTCCGGACTCCTCCGGAACTCCTCGTGATGTCCGGGATCCCATCCGAGACTCCGAATCACCATTCGTTCACTTCATCATTTAATTCATCGCAAAACCTAATTTCATCGGAACGTTAAGTGTGTGACCCTACGGGTTCGAGAATGCATAGACATGATCATATCAATAATTAATAGCGGGACCGGGATGTCCATATTAATTCCTATACACTCAACGAAAACCTTTTCTCGATTGAACCACAATGCCGGAGATTCAATTAATCTCATATACGATTCCCTTTGTCTCACGATATTTTACTTGCCCGAGATATAATCGTTGACATCCCCATGTCCAGTTTAATCTCGTTACCGGCTAGTTCTCTTTACTCGTCCATAATATAGGATCCCGGTGATTACAACTTAATCACATGTCTGCAGACTCTTGATGCTATATTACCGAGAAGGCCTGGAGATATCTTCTCCGTCACAAGGAGGGACAAATTCCACTCTCGATTCATATCACCCAACAACCCACCATCGGAGATACCTGAAAGCCACCTTTATAATCACCCAGTTACGAAGTGACGTTTGATGTCCACAAAGTATTCCTCCAGTGAACGGGAGTGATATAATCTCATGGTCTAAGGAAACTATATTTGGCATATTAAAAGTGTTGACAACAAAACTTTTGTGACACGATTAATTGCAACTCTTTATTTGGGTCATGTCCATCACACCATTACTCCTAATGATATGACTCCGTTATCAAGTGACTATAACAAGTCCATAGTTAGGAAACTCTAACTATCTCTTGATCAACGAACTAGTCCTGTAGAGGCTCACTAGGGACTCCGGGTGTTTATATTCCACACATGTATTATGTTTCCATTTAATACAATTATAGCATGGATAATAAACTATTATCATAAACTTGAATATGCTTAATAAACCATTTTATTATTGCCTCTAGGGCATATTCCCAACACGACCGCCTCCAGCCCTTCATCAATGGGTGCCTTTCGGTTCCAGGACTTGTCGACGGGCGGTTGGTTCACGAACCGAGGAAGCCCAATCCGGTCCTCCGCCGTGAGATTCCGGACATAGAAGTAGCTGCTCTGCCACTTCTTGACGGATTCAAGCATATGGACTTTGGGGAAGAGGACGTTCTTCATGGACACGGAGACGCATCCGCACTCCCGTAACCTCCTGTCGCAAGTCTGGGCGCGGAGGAAGAAGAACAACCCGAACAGCTCCATGCAGGGCCAGAGGCCCAGGTATGCCTCGCAGAGGGTCACGAAGCAAGAAAGCAGCGTAATGTTGTTCGCCCCTAGGTAGTGAAGCTGCAAATCGTAGAAGTCGAGGAACTGCCGAATGAAGGGGCTCACCGGCAATGCCAACCCCCTCGCCAGGTGCGAGGAGAACACCACGGACTCGTTCACCGCCGCGACCGGCGAAATCTCATCATCGTTAGGAACACGGGTCCCGACCTCCTCTTTTCGGCCGATGAGCATCCCGCTGCGGAGCTTCTTGAGCTCTGCACCGTCGACGCTGGACCCCATCCAGGCTCCAGACCTCGCCATTGAGTTTTGATTCCCCGTCGGAGAAGAGGCGCCGCCGGCGAAGAAGAAAGCGTCGAAGTAATGCGAGGAAATGTGGAGTTCTCGAAGAAGACCGAAGCTAGGGCACATGCAGGAGAATGGGGAACGATAGCCTGAGCCGCTCTCCTCTTTCCCCTTTACAAGTGAG
Organism: Puccinellia tenuiflora; assembly: GCA_012064385.1. Classification (NCBI taxonomy): domain Eukaryota; kingdom Viridiplantae; phylum Streptophyta; class Magnoliopsida; order Poales; family Poaceae; genus Puccinellia; species Puccinellia tenuiflora. The sequence continues at coordinate 209,266 of QRDG01001584.1, forward strand.
GAGCCGTGGGCAGAGTCGTGCCTCCGCGCGACGCGCGGCGCGTAGTTACGGCCGAACCGCCCGCAAAGGATCCCACTAACAAGCGGTTGCCACAGAAGATCCCAGTGCCAAAGCCGAAGCACTCTGCCTCGATTCCCGAAGAGAGCCTCCAGACGGACGGGACGTAGGAGCGTGGCTGACGTAAGCCACGATCCGAATCCTCAAGCCGGCCATGCGAGGTCGCCAAGGTCTTCAGCCCCGGCTCCGCGCAGCCGGACCAGCCATCATCAACTTCAACAGTACGCAGCCAAGATCAAGGGAGCCCGTGAGGGTTTTTCCTGCACGCGAGTTGCAACTCCATCTGGCTTCAGCTTGTATGTGCGGAGGGTCTCGCTAGGCATCTGGCATACACCGCGAGGGTCGTTGTACAAGAGGCTGCGCTCGTACGTGCCCTTGAAGTTCGCGACGAAGCACCGGCAGAGATCCTCCCAGGTGTTGATGAACTCAGCGGGGAAGTTCGTGAGCCACGAGGACGCGGAGTCCTTGAGGGCCATGGGGAACCAGTTCGCCATGACTCTGTCGTCACCCCCCGCGGCCTGGATGGCCAAAGTGTAGAGCTGTAGGAACTCTAGGGGGTTGTTCTTGCCGTCGTAGCGCGGAGGAAGATCCGGCTTGAACTTGACTGGCCAGATGACACGACGGAGCCTGCGAGTGAACGCGGCCGTCGTGCCGTAGGTGACCAAGCCGTTGGCGAGGGTGGCGCGGAGGTGGTGCCCCGCGGTGGCGACGTCCTGGACGGCGTGGTTGTGGCGATTCTGCCCGCGCTCGATGCTCACGCGTGCGTCCTCCGGGGCTCGCTGCACGATTTGGTAGTCATGCGGCGACGATGCGTGCAAGGCAGCGCGGTTGTCGCGAGGAGGAGCCCCCGCTGGAGCAGGTTCCAGTGGAGCTGGAGCGGGCGCGGGATGGCGAGGAGGTGCAGGCGGCATGCCGTGCGCGACGTCCCCCACACGCGCAGAGGGAACTAGCAAACGAGACGGTGCAGGAGCGGCGACGCGAGCGGCGCCGACGAGCTCGGAGAGGCGGTTGAGCCAGGCTTCTTGAGCCTCCGGCGTGGGACGGTACTGCAGTAGCTCCTGCGCCATGAGAAGCGCAGTTGCCGGGCTGGGCGCAGGGCGGCCCAGCGAGGAGGCAGCACGGTCCCGCGATGGGTGCAGGGAGGAAGCCTCCTCTTCGCCAAGGTCGTCCTCGGCGTGGTCATCATTGTTGTCCTCTGGATGCTCGACGCGGGCCTCGGGGTCGACGTGGCGCTCCGGAGCAGCGCTCCCACGCGGGCGGCCGCGCGGGTTACCGGCAGGAGTGGTGGCGGCGCTGGCCGTCCGGCGAGCGAGACGTTCAGCGCGAGAGCCGGACATGGCTATGTCGAGGTTGAAGATACGCCTCAGCCCCCTACCTGGTGCGCCAAATGTCGGAGATCTGTCCCAGGAACTGGGTGTGTCTCACTACGTAGGAAATGAGTAAGGGGCTGAACACGGAATCAAACAACCCTCAACGTGCCTCGGCGAACGGCGCTCGTCGAGATCGCTGTGGGACGGCACTGCAGAGATGAACACATGATGTTACCCAGGTTCAGGGCCCTCTTGGAGAGGTAAAACCCCTATGTCCTGCTGTAGCGCCCCGACCCCGGAATTATATAGAGAGGCTATGTATTTGGCACAACCAGCAATGTATAAAACAAAGATCGAGACTTGTGGAACAAACCGGCACATTGCATGACTCTACGACACAAAACATATAGCAACTCATATAATGAGAAGAATACAAATTACACAACAAAAGGATCACCGATCCAACAATTCAACAAGCGGAAGCGGGTAGTGTTGTATAACAACAAGAAGCAAATATATGGCCTAAGAGGCCTACAATAAACATCACCCAAGCCAGCTTGTTCCACGGTCCCAAGCTGCCACCTGGGAACCCCAGACTAGTAGTCGACGTCAACGAAGAACCCACCTAGCTGCTCGGTGTCGTCTTCCTCTGAAATACAAATATAGAGGCAGCAAAGAGAGACTGAGTACGATGTACTCGCAAGTTTAGTAGGGCGATATAGGCCCAATGACTGACGGAGGCTCTAAAGCTGTTTATGTAGTTCTTTTGCGTAAAGCTAGTTTTAAATAACTGAAACATAAAGGACCCATGGCATTCGTCTACTCAGAATATTTTCATAAAGGGTAAGGGAGTAACATTTTCCTCTTCGGTTCTCGACGAACCTACTTGCAACCATCAACAGTCATCTCAACCAAAGGCACTCCCTCGAATCACCCTCGAGGAAATGAACCTTTGTCACAAGTTTATTATGCAACCTCTAGCTGCCATATCAATTAGGTTAAAATTATCTATGATCTTATCGTCTATTCCCAAGTTGTCCATAACCGTGGACACGGCTTTTCGAAAAGATTATCCCTGCAGGGGTGTACTATTTTACCCATTGGTACCGTCCGGCTCACCTAGTTGGCCCTCTTCCGGGGAAGACCGGCGAGCGGGCGCGGTTAGACCTTTACAAAGCATGAGGCTTACTCAAGGACCATCAGTGGCGGAAGGACAGGTTCAGCGCTCCCAGCGCCCTGCCCCACCGTCACGTCCTAAGCATCACCATCCTCGTTCCTTTTCCACTCACACCACACACGCGCAAATGGAAAACTCGAACTAGAGGACCCTTGACAAGCCCCTCACAGATTATTCGGTCAGTAAGGTGCCCATACACCCACCAATGGCAGCACGCTCGTCTTGGTTCAAGAGGTAAAGAACTCGCACCTAGGGGCTAGAGTGAGGCAAAACACCATCCCCGATGGCAACTCACCCAAGCCGTCTTAGCATTTTAATTAAGCATCACAATTATCCACCATGCCCGAATCATTCCATCAACATCAACAATTATGGAATTTAACAACGGACATTGCTAGCATTTATCTAAGCATGGCTAAGCATATAAAAACAACACTTATATTCTTGTCTCCGGCCAACACATCATCACTAGGGTTCATAGGTGGGGATACATGTGATTGGCTCGGGGAATAACATGCATTTGTAGGATTCTCTATATTTTGATCAAGAGACATTTGAACCGCATGCAATATTATGGTGGATAAAATAAGTTGATAAAAGCATAGGATGCTAGATGCCAAGAAGGTTAGGTTATCTCTTGCCTTGCTGCCCGGACGTGTAGTACGGCTCGTCGGGCTAAGTAGAGAGACCCTCGACTCCGGAATCTATCGATGCCCCAAAAGAAAATACAAAGCACATATAAATCACAAGAACACAAGGTGCAATGCTCAATCACATGATGACATGTCAAATTGATGCAAGGATATTATTATATAAATTAAAGGCACAATTAAATGGGGAGCCAAATAATTAGTGAAATTATTTGGGATCAACCCCATATTTATCTTAGTGACCACAATCTTATAAATTATCAAATTATTAGAGAGGTGGCTCAAACATGCATGCACATGACAAAAATGGATAGGGTTTGTCATTCCAATCATTTTGGTACCTTACTCATAATTTTCGGAGTGCCGATGAATAAAATAGCAAGTTAAATTAATTATTTGAATTTAACCCCTTTTACCAAATTATGAAGAACATCAATTAATTATTTGTGATCATGTTGTGAAATTAGCATAGTTGGATAGACTTTGAATTGCTGAACAAATTGATATATCATTCTCAAGATTTGACTTAACGTTTAACAAATTATTAAACATTCAAAATTAACACAGTTTTCCGGAACTTCCGGTAAGTGGGCCGGTAGTACCGGTCTAGCGGTACTTCCGGTCCTACTTCCGGTTACGGTTCGAAACGTCCAGTACCGAATAAGAAAACTTCCGGTGAAGGGCCCGGTAGTTCCGGTGTAGCGGTACTGCCGGTGCCACTTCCGGAGTTACTTTCGCTTAAAAACAGAAAGGTCCAGTACCGAAGGAGCAAACTTCCGACTCTACCTCCGGTTCTAGTTCCGGCGTACCGGTACTACCGCTGCTACTTCCGGTCAAGGAAATTTGAGCACGGACGCGGCGGGGGCGCGCGCGGTGACCACGCGCACGTCGTGCACGTGCACGTCGATTTGGGGTGCGTGAGGATGCGCGGGCGCGTGCTCTGGCCGCACCTCGACTAGGGCGACCATACTGTGGCGGCGCCGCCCAAAATGGGTCACCGGAGCGACGGCAAGACGGCGGCCGGCGGCGGTGCGAGCCGAGCTACGGCGATTCGGTGCTAGGGAGAGGGAGGAGGCGAGCGAGGAGGCTCAGGAGGACGGCGAGCTCACCAGGAACTCGTTGGAGAGGCCGTGGAGCGCGGGGGAGGCCGGCACTAGCGGCAATGGTGCTCGGCGGCCGGCGGCGGGTGGCGGAGGAGAACGAGCGGCGTCGGCGGCTGAGGGGTCCCCGGCCCGATTCCCTCGGTGGGAAGGGAGAGGACGACGAGGCGGAGCCGACGGTGGTCTTCACTCGCGCTGGGGTGGACGGGGTCGACGGCGGCGTGCTCGGCAGCCACAGCGGCGGCGGCGGACGGCAGCACCCGATCTAGGGTTAGGGTTAGGGGGGCTGCGCGTGGGGAAAAGGATGAGGAGTGAGAGGGGAGCAGGTGAGGGCCACGGGGTCACTTAACCCTAGGGGAGCACTGCAGCGCGAGGGGAGCAGGTGCGGGTCGGCCATGGCGACAGTGCGCGCCACTGTCGCCACAGAGGTGGCGGTGACCCGGTACTTCCGGGCAGAGGACCGGTAGTTCCGGTGGCCAGAAACAAAACAGAAATGCCCTTTCTATTTGGACCTCAAAACAATTCCAGAAAAATACGGAAAAATTCTGGGAACAACTCCACAAGATAGACAAGCTCACCACACATTTATTTAGACCTTTTGAGCAAGGTGGCATGGTGCACAAGCAAAAGCTATGAACCACATTGTAAGGCCTAAAGAAAAAGGGAAACACATTGGAGACCAACCATTTGGTTCTTATGCACTTGAGGTGAACTTAGGAAGTGTGTTGGACCATAAGGTAGCCTGTCATGTTAAGGGTTGTACAATTCTTTGCATTTCAAGAAATAAAGGTTTTGGGAAGGTTTGGATTCCCTCTCTTTATTGTTTCCCATTTGTTGTTTGTTAACACAAGCAATTTAAAGAGAGGCCATGATGCAAACAAGAATGCAAAAATTGGAAAAATTCTTCGTATTTTTCATAACCAAGTTAGGGCTGTTACACCTGCCTTGGTTGTATTGCACTGCTTGTAGAGGTTATAGTACAAGGAGAGCTTCGGGAGCTCGAGGTGGCTAACAATGGCTATCTCTAGAATAGCACTAGGGATTCTAAAGACCAACCAGAACCGAACCCTTTGCCTGAACGTGCTCCCCCTCCTTTTATAGGTGTCTTGGACCTCTTCCCCCAAATATCTTTGCGGGAAGGGTTACCACATGGCGACGAAGGAGGAGGATGGGTGCACGATAAAGGGTGAGTCCATGGACGCGGTCCATGGCAGAGAGCGGCGTCACCAAAGCTGGGAAAGACACCATCCAGCCAGGACGGTGGGCTGGCGCTGATGAGGCTCGGGATGCGCCCCACGGTGACGTCGCCCTTGGAGCGTAGCGGCAGGCGGTCCCCTTATCACCGAAATGGCAATTCTTGTAGATCCTTTGCTTGGTGCAGTGTTGTTGACCGCTTTATACACGAGAGTGGCAACTGCGGCGCTGTCGTCACCACGCGCTGGCGCACCCGTGACTCTGCGGAGGGCGCAGAGCCCATGTGCGCTCTGTCGCGGAGACAGAGCTTGCTTCGTGGGGAAGAAACCCCCGCGAGGCCGGAGGCCTCGCCGAACCTTTGGCTTGATCCTTGGCAGAATCTACAGCAGCATCCGAGATGCCCTCTCAAGGAGAGGTCCCTCGCGAGGGGAAAACCCTCACAAGGCTCGCCAGGCTTGGAGAGCCTGGTCCTTAGCGAAATCTTCTGAAGAGTGTTGTGGGCCCTGCCAGGCCGGCCCGTGGTACCCTGGTTTCCACTGTGCCGACAAGAAGGGTTATCTCCCTCTTTTCGCGGTGGAAGCGGCGGTGGAAGTGGCGGTGGAGGTGGCATATGATCTCTGTTATCCTCCCTTCAGGGTTGGTTTTCCCCCACTCGTCGTCGCTCCTGACGGGGTGGCGCCGCCTTTTCCTTGCAAGGGTCTTCCTTTTGTTCCCGGATCTGATGTCTTTCCCGGCCAGCCTCTCGATGGCGTGAAGAACCAGTCTGGGATTCCGCACCCCTAGGCTACTTGTCCTTTGGGTCTTTGTCGCCGCCTTTGTTGTGGCTACTTGAGCCGGTCGGGTCATCGTCTGGGTCTGCAGGGGCAGCAGCCATTGGCTTGTTGGCAATCGACTTGCAAAGACGAGAATCGTCGACAAGCCGCCCCGTCTTGACTTGCGAGTCGTTTTGCTGCTGTTGTGCGACCTCCAGAACATAAGCCGAATACTTGAGCCGAGCGTCACGATCCAACGATTTTTCAAACATGACCTCCTGGGCAGCCTCCATGTTTTTGGCTGGGGTATTGAAGTAACACAGGTTTGTCACCGGGTCACGTCGGTGGTGGTACTTCCTCCAGATTGAATCAACATGGTCGGCTTCCCACTTGCTGCGGAAATCCAACCTCTTGTGCAGATTCTTGTCACGAGTCGGACGGAAAACATCGTCAGCCCCCTTTTCTCTCTGCTTTCGGATGAACTCTGTTTCCTTGTTTGTAAGCTCAACCTCATGCTCTACTATCTGGGCTGCTTGCTCTTCTAGCAGAGCGCGGCGCTTCTCAATGTCGTCCAGCGATGCGTTAGGAGGGAGTGGCGTTAGCAGCAGCTTGTACCTCGCCATCCTTTCTTCGTGCTCCTTCTCTGCTGCCTCGCCGGCCGTAGCGTCAATGTCGTCTCCTTCAGCCGGCACTCTACCTGTCCCCTTCAACGGAGCCAGTGGTGGCACAAAATCCACTTTGAGATTTCCGGCTTGTGGAGTTTTTTCTTCGCCATTGGCGGCTTTTGAGGTGTTGGGATCGTCTTTAGGATCAGAGACGTCACCCATCAAGACCTCGGCAGGGCGTCCTAAACAGGATGCAACTTTCCGACTAAAATTGTCGGATTCTCCTTCAGATTCGAGGTCCTGCTCCATATGGGCGGTGTCCCTGATCCGGCTTCTGAATCAACCCCGGCCTGCAGAGCAGGGAGGATAGACTCAGGCTCTGTCATCGACTCGTGAGAGCCGGATTCTCCTAAGACATCGACGAAGTGGAAGTCCGGCGCCGCCAAGTTGGAACTTGCGTCGTCTTCAGAATCTTCGTCGTCAGCATCGAAAGCCAGATCCAAATCGGCGATCTCGTCAGAGTCCAGATCCGACTCCTCGTTGAGGTTGCTTGGGAGGGTGGTGGGCAAGCTCGAGGTGAAGCCGAGATCGTCCAAGGCCTGGGCGGTGAAGCCGACGAAGATGTCGAAACCGCCGTTGGAGACCGTGGACCAGCCGGCGGGATCCTCCTTTGCCGGCATCCAGAAGCCGTCGTTGAAAACGTGGCCAGCTCCTTTCTCGTCAAAGTAGCTCACCAAGCCGACCGCGATGGTGTCGCCGACTCCGCCTGTGGCTCCTGGACGGATCAAAACCCCGGACATCTCTTGCCCCACGATGGGCGCCAACTATCGTGGTATTGTCGAATCTAGCCGCGGCAGGGGTGCCATCAAGCTAGGTAGAGAGAGAGGTTTTGGAGACGAGGGGGGTTCCGGCAATAGGTTGACAAAGGGTTTACCCAGCTTCGGATCTCACGATGGTGGCGAGACCCTACGTGCTGCTATAATTCACTATAAGGCAATATCGCCGAGTTACAGTGGATCGGGATCGAGAGTGTGCCCTAAGGCGTCCCGTAGGCCGGCTTATAAAGGCATCCGGACCTAGGGCTTACAGGAGGAAACCTAACCGACTAAGTACAGAGTTCTACTCCAATCCGGCTTGGGCCCTGCCTTGTGGGCTAAGTCTTCCGCAATGCAGGCTGGCTTCTGGAACCTTCTCTTAGCCGGATGGGCCTCCTGCGCTTCATCATACTGGGCCGCCCGGTTAAGCCGGATTCGGATTACCACCACTATGGGCCACCCTGGTATGCTGGCTTTTAGTCTCCTCTGCGAGGATACATGTTCGGCATAACCCCAACATCTGGTCGAGCTCATGCAGGAGCAGGCGCTGTGGGAGTCGATAGTACAGGTCCTGTTGAAGTGGACGCGCCAGCACCCAACTGGGAAGGACGGCCGAACTCCACAACAGGAGGAGTCACCATAACGATCTTCTGGTTGTTGGAGTCGTACCGATGATTCCATACTTCCGAGTCCATCTTTTCAACAATTTGGCAGGCAAAAGGTCTGACAGACCTTTGTAGAAATTCAAGATCTTCCTTGGTAAACGGGGAGCCGTCATGTTTTTCTGGCTTGCCCAAAGCTAGCAACGCAGGATCCACAGTCTTCGGATAATAGGACCGCACCAAGGTCAGGACTCGGACGGCAGTACATCTGAAAGATGACTCCTTCCAGACCTTAACGTATGCAGGAGCTCGGGATAATTCTCTCACCAGCCGTTCAGGAACTAAGGGACACTTCTTCTGAGGAGACAGATAAGTGATAATTGCCTTAGCACCCTCCTGCAAGCCATGACAATAATCCAGCAGCTCATTCATCTGTTGGCCCACTGATAATTTAATTTTGGGAGAAGTTGAACCTGGAATGATTGCAACAAGTTAGTATAGCAAAACACAAGGTTGGCAGTTAAAGTATAAGATAAAGAAGGAACGGAGTTTACCAAAGATGCGATGGGTCATGACATTGACTCCCATGCGACAGTCGTCAAGGCCAGTATTCAAGTCTTTGATGGCTTTCTCAGCAATCTTTTTGTTGTGAGCAGTCGTCTTCTTTTCGTCTTCCAGCTCGGCACAGACTTTCTTCAAGTCATTCTCAAGCTGGCGAGCGAGATTTCTTTCATACTCAGCAGATTTGGCAGAAGCAGCCGCCTTTTCTTCAAGATTTTTCATATCTCTCTACATACGAGAGACAATGGCCTGCATCAACAACAACACAAAGAGTCATATGTTAGAGGTAGCTCCAAGTTGTCAAAGATGCACAACTTGGCGCTTGGGGGCTACAGGGAGTTTTTTTCCCCAAAGGGACGCAAGACAGGGTTAGCAGTTAACAGTTTTTCAGAAATTCCACAGAAAGTGGCCTACGAGTCCCAAGATGTTGTGATCAACAACTCGGAACTTGGGGGCTATAATGGTTCAAAATTCAGTTTTACACAGCTATTGCAGTGCAGATGGTAGCTCCGAGTTTTCGCAAGCTAACAACCCGACGCTTGGGGGCTACTCATGGATCAAAATTTAAAGAAAGGCAGAAGTTTCAGAGTTTTTAAGCTCCGAGTCATCGCAGGCTAACAACCCGGCGCTTGGGGGCTACTCTTGGGTCAAAATTTTCAAAGCAGATGAAAACATTTTTAGAGTCTTCAGCTCCGAGTTGTTGCAAGCTAAAAACAACTCGGCACTTGGGGGCTACAGGCATAAAGTTCAAATTTTTCTCTACAAGGATGACAGTAAAAGCATGAAGCACCTAACATAAGTCCCAAGTCACCACAGTTTGGTGCTTGAGGGCTACTGGTATGGTAAGAGACAACAATTTATAAAGGAAAAGTTGAAGGAATCACAGCATGAATCATCTTCAGTGCCATCAAGCTGGCCAGCTCCTCGCCCTTCACCCTGGCGGCTTCTTCATTCAGCTTAAAGGCCTCATCCCATGCATCCGTGAAAGACTTGTTCTCCCCAACACGGAGTCGGCTATAGCAATAATGAGGTCGGAGGTAGGATCTGCAAGTCCCCTGCTGGATTCAGGTAGAGGTTTCTTGGAAGTACTCGTCATGGCATACTCAGTTTGGGCCGCGGGTTGTGGCTTAGCGGCAGGAGAAGAGTGGTCCCCAGTTGCTAACTCGGCTTCAGGAATTGAAGAAGGAGTGGCAGCAATGGTAACTCTAGTAGAAGCAGCTACCAATAGAGTCGTCTTCGTGCTAGTGGAAGTCGACAGTGTAGGTGGAGCTTCAGCCTTGCGTGCTGAGGTGAAATCAGTTGCGTCGGAGAGCTTTGCAACCTTAGTCCAAGGGCGAGCCCTAAAAGAAGATCTGGAAAAGTTAAAATCATGGAAAGATGCATACAAAGGAAAGACAAACAAGTCGGACGAATATGAGTGAAGAGTTAACTTACCCAGTGTTGGTCTCCAAGTCCAAGGAGGCATTGGAGTCGCATGATGGCATGGCTCCAGAGTCGTACGAGTCCTCAGCAAAAGGAGGAGAAGCGGAGGGCGACTTGTGCTTCCGAGTGCTGGAAATCACCAGCGGGGCATCAGCTGGTCCACTGCTCTGCAGCTTCCTCAGCCTGGCGGCTTGCACGGCCTGTGTTTGTTTGTCATCTTTAGTAGGTGGATCTTGAGTTGAAAGAAGACGTGAAAAGGGCACCTTTGGGACACCAGTCCGCTCCTTCCTCTTCATAGTCTTGCGAGGAGTGGGGGCCGGGTCCTTGTCACTGGATGACTCGCCAGAAGAAGTCATCACAGCAGTTGGCGGGTCCTCAGCAGAAGGACCCTTGGCATCATCATCAAGAGTCTCTAGAGAGGACTCCTAGTTTTCTTCATCGATGCTATCATTGCTTTCAGCTCTGGCGTCTTGGTCATTGATTGACCACCAACTATCAGTGAGCTATGCAAAGATTCAGAAAGATATAATTAGACAAACAAGAAGTTGAAATATAGCAAGAGCAAAGTCAGAGTACAAGTATTAAGTAATTTACCGCTGGTGGAGGAGTTGTTATGCAGAAAGGGGAAAGACCAAAGCTTTCCTAGTCCTTCACCAACTTGCCGGTCAGTTTCTTCACTAGCCGATTAATATCTGTGGTGCTGGCTTGTTTCTCGGACATTTGGAGGTCGTTCGTCATGCAACAAGTGTACTCGACTATCAGCCGAGTTCTGGGGCTCATCGGTTGGATCCTCCAAGTCGTCCAGCAAAGAACCAGATCCATACCCCCGAGTCCATGCGCCATAAGAGCGTGAAGCTGGCTCATCAAGGAGTCGACTTTCGGACGAGCATCTTCAGAGCATTTTGCCTTCATGTTCGAGTTCATTTCGAGAATGTCAAGAGAGAAGTCAGGAAGATGGGGCTCGTCCATAGGGGACGTGTCCTTATAGTAGAAGTAAGATTTCTGCTAGTCCTTGATACGACTCGGCAGAATAGGCTTGGGAAAGAGAGAGCCCTGACAGCGCTGCAGAGCAACGGCTCCACATTTGAGAAGTGGGCCGCCAGAGTACTCGGGCTGGGGATTGCAATAGAAGAGCTCTATCCAGAGGTTTAGATCAGGCTTGATTTGAAGATAATCCTCACATAGAGTGACGAAATTGGAAAGATTCAAGATGGAATTGGGGGCGAGATCATGGATTCTGAGCTTGTAGAAGTCAAGGACTTGACGGAAGAAGAGATTGCCGGGGGGGAGTGAAGCCGCGGAAAAGATGCTCACCGAAAACGAAGACCTCCTCGGCGGCTGGTGAGGGCTCTGTCTCCTCGCCGGCGGCGCGCCAGGAGATACTGGCAGAGATGAGCCCCGACTCCTCATAGCACTTGAGGGTATCTTAGGTCAGTAGGGATCTGCCCCAGTTGGCGGAGATGGTCCGCTTGGATGCGGGTGCAGCAGCAGCAGCGGCGGCGGCAACAATGTCAACCACCGAGCTCATGGCTTTCTTCCCCTTGGAGGCCTTGGAGAGCATGGGTGCCATGGGGGAAGAGAGATGAACGTGCGTGCGTGGGAGAGAACATGTGCGCGTGACAAAGGAAGAAGACGAAGCAGGAGCAGAGACGATAAAATGAGATCTTGCCCCCCCCCCCGCTTAAATAAAGAGAATAAGTGGAACCCTAGAGAATAACGGCGCTGTCTGTTGCGCCGCATGCGCGGGAATCTCGGGATGAATCTGTTGCAATTGCGCCGGTCAAGATACGCGGCGAAACCGAGGCGTCCCGACAGTCACGGTCAATAGATGGCATGTGCGGAAATGAGATAAAAAAATTCAGAAGGGCCGACTCGTTTTTAAGGACGAGTCCTCAGTATACATGAGCAGGGAGTCTGCCCTCCTAGCCAACTCGTAAAGGGCTACAGCCACCTGGCCAACCAGAGAGTGGGGGTCGAGTGTGGAGGCTTGAGTAAAGGAGAGGGCCGGTTTGTTTTTTATCAAGTTTGTTATATCTGTGCAGGAATTCATCTTGGGACCAACAACAGGCGACTTCTGAGCTGTCGACTTCAAAAGAGAAGTCGGAGAAAAGGAGTCGGACGAATACGCCAAGACTACGCCCAAGATAAATTCGAGGGCTACTGATGGGGGGATACTTTCCGGGTAGGCCCATGGAGCTGGAAAGTGGACCCGCCATGACCCAGGAGGCCCAAGTCGGGTTACACTTCAAGCAACATGGGCTGGACAAGGAACAAGCCGGCCAGCCCGTTACGAGTCAGCAGAAGGGAAAGGACCCGGCACGGACCGGAGTCCTAATACAACCCAGAGGACCAAATCGGAAGGTGAAGACCTAGAGTAGGACTCCGTATTCATGGGTAACTCGGCATAAGTTGTAAGTCCAGGGACCCGGCTGCCTTTATAAGGAGGGACCTGGACCTTAGATCGATAAGCTCTCAAGAAACACCAAACCCGTAGTCGCCGACTCCCAAGTTAGAGGAGTCGGAACCTTGTAATCGAGATCAAGCCCACAACAATAAAGAACAAGCAGGAAGTAGGTCTTTACCTCTAAAAAGAGGGGCCGAAGCTGGGTAAAGTCCTTGTCCCCTTGTCGAGATTAACAATTCCTATGTCCTAGTCGCCAATGGCCCCACAACTTAGCTTCCCGGAGGAAGTACTTGCCGTGACAACCCCACCGAAGGAATTTTGAATCCCCCTACTAATTTGCTAGTGGATCTTGGATCTTGTAAGCTCTTAGGGTTTCTTGAAAATTCTAGGAGCAAGTGCGGGTCTCAGAGCTTCATAGTTTGTGAGGAGTTCCGGGACGTTGTTGGGAGTCTCCAACTCATTATGGAGAGCCCCAACCTTGGTGTAAAGGTTTGGTCAACGCCTTCAAGTCGACCTCATAGTGGAAAGAGCTATTCCCCCACGGGAGTAGCTCACGGAGAATAGGGTGAGCATGGACGTGCTTGTAGGAGGTCCAAGGAGCCTCCACACCTTTCCAACGTAGACGTACTTCCCTTGGGAAGGAACTACGGGAATCATTTCCTCGTGTCCTCTTGCAGTGACTTCTATCCTTTACTTTTCATTGCACTATTTACTTGCTCCTCGTATCTTATCACTTAGGGTTGTTCATCTAGTCGCACATCTAGATAACTTGCTTTTACTTTGTTAAATCCCAAATTAAAAGAAAAGGAATTAAAATTGGTAGTCGACTATTCACCCCCCTCTAGTCGACCATATGTTCTTTCAATTGGTATCAGAGACTCGTATCTTATCAAAGGTTTAACAACCTAAGAGAGTATGGCGAGAAAGAGGATTCCAAAGCACCGGCCACTATAGGTTACGTCAAAGACGCTAACGGTGGTCTTGCCTCAAAGGTTGATACCCTAGAGACAAGCATCACCGCTAATGTCAATGCTAACCTTGGTGATACGATGTTGAAGATGTTCGAGGAATATTTAGGGAAAACTCCTAGAGTTAGTCCCCCTCTCATTCCCATCGAAGGCGGTGGTAGTGATATCCTCACTAACCCCACTTCGAGTGGAGAAGGAACCAAAGAGAGTGGTACTAACCCTAAGAGTTCTCCGGGCATCTTTGCCCAAATTCCTTCGGGGGGAATCTACAACAACATCCACCCCATTGTCTCTATGCCACACATAAACAACATGGGCCACCCACCTAAAATTGATTCAATTAATTTTTCTAGATGGCAATTTAAATTACGTTCTCATTTGTCAAGCTCTTGCACTCACTTGTGGCGAATTGTAGAGCAAGGATTTCATCCGGTGGATCCTAACAACTTGACACCAAGGGAGGACATCAACTCTCAACTCAATGCCACCGCCCTTCACAAAATTCAATTGGCGGGAACTGATGAGTATCTCCCTCACATTCAAATGTGCAAGACCGCCAAAGATGCTTGGCAAAAGCTCGACACTCTCTTCTTGGGTAACAAAAGCATCCAACAATCCAAGTATGAATCCGCCTTGGATCAAGCGGAAGAGTTCATAATGCAAGACGATGAGTCACCGAAAGATCTATATCGAAGACTTACGGCTCTTGTCGTGACATTGACCGAGTACGGTGACAAGCAAGTGGATGATGCATGGATCAAGAGGAAGTTTCTCAAGGCCATCACCCCCTTCAAGAAATCTTTGGCCACCACCATAAGTTCAAGAGCAGACTTTGCCTCCATGGACTCCAACACCGTCCTAAATGAGTTCGTCTCCATTGGCATTATCAACAAGAATGCCGATCACGCTCATGCTCGTCAAAGAGCTCTTACTCAAGCTCCATCCACCCTTGCTTTGAAGTCAAGAGCCGTTGCCCATGAAGAAGATGACGATGATGAATGTGATGAGGAAAAAGTGGATGATTTCTGTGGTCTTCATGAAGCAATATCACTTGCCGCGGACACATATTGGAAGAACCGGAAAAGCGGCAAGAGAAGGCCTCCACAAAAAGGAGGTGAACCAAGAATCAACAAAGCCAAGACATGCTATAATTGTGCCAACGTCAACCACTTCATCATGAGTTGCCCCTTTGAGAATAGATAAGAGCATGGGGGAAGCTCATCCGTAAGGACAAGTCCAAGTCGTCCCCAAGCAAGAACAAGAAGAAGAAAAACAAGAAGAACATGTCCACTCCCTCTTCTAAGCCTATTGTCTTTGTTAAAGAAGGGGAGTCCGCAAAGGGTAAGGAGGTCATCAACAAGGATGTGGGAGTGGGGTCCTCCGGAACCATCCCACAAGCCTTAAATGTGGATACCATTGGAACCATTGCTTCTAGCTCCGGCACCGTGAACCCTCGTGGGACTCACAACATTTTTGCCGACAAATATAACCCTTCGTATGTTCTTATGAAAGCAAAAAATGGTCATGTTTATGCTAAGTATGTCGGCACCTCTTTTGGTGATGACTATCATTGGGCTATTTGGGTGCCTAAGACCCTTTTGACTAACAAAAGAGGACCCATTCAAAAATGGGGACCTAAAACAAATACTTAATCTATTGTAGGTAAATGCTTCCAGGATAACCAAATGGATGGTGGATAGTGGTGCCTCACTACATATGACCGGAAGTAAGGATTTGGTAGAAGCTTTGGAACCTCCTCAATCTCATGCTACTCATGTTCGTATTGGAGATGGATCTCATCTTAAGGTATTGGGACGAGGCAAGGTGGTCGTCTCTCATGATACATCCGTCAAGAACGTCCTCCTTGTTGAGTCCCTTGGCTTTAAATTACTCTCCGTTTATCAACTATCTCTTTATGGTTTTGGTGTTTACTTTGATGACCTCAGTGTGCTTGTTGTTTGGAAGAAGTCTCATAAATTAGCCTTTGTTGGACATGTCCAGAATGGCATGTATGTGGTTGACTTATCAAAGTAAACCTCAAGAGTCACGACATATCTAATGACTAAAGTTTATGTGGGTTGGCTTTGGCACCGCCGGCTAGCCCACACCAATATGAGAACTCTCTCTAAACTTCAAAGCGGTGGTCATATTCGTGGACTAACCGATATTAAGTTCTCAAAAGATCGTGTGTGCAGGTCATGTGTCTTACGGAAGCAACATGGAAGTCCACATCCCGCTAATGATGGCACAGTGGAAACCAGGGTACCACGGGCCGGCCTGCCAGGGCCCACAACATTCTTCAGATGATTTCGCTAAGGACCAAGCTCTCCAAGCCTGGCGAGCCCCACGAGGGTTTTTTCCTCGCGAGGCACCTCTCCTCCTCGGTGAGGGTTTCCCCTCGGCGAGGGACCACCTCTCCTCGAGAGGGCATCTCGGATGACTACCTGCAAATTCTGCTAAGGACCAAGCCGAAAGGCTCATTGAGGCCTCCTGCCTCGCGGGGTTCCTTCCGCACGAAGCCAGCTCTGCCTCCGCGGCAGGGCGCACATGGGCTCTGCACCCTCCGTAGAGTCATGGGCGCGCCAGCGCGCGGTGACGGCAGCGCCGCAGTTGCCGTTCTTATGTATAAAGCAGTCAACAACGCTGCACCAAGCAAAGGAGCTCCAAGAATTGCCACTTTGGTGATAAGGGGACCGTCTGCAGCTACCCTCCAAGGGCGACATCACCGTGGGACACATCCCCCCTCAGCGGCGCTAGCCCACCGTCCTGGTTGGACGGTGGCTTTTCCAGCTTTGGTGACGCCGCTCCCTACCATGGACCGCGTCCATGGACTCAACCTTTATCGTGCACCTATCATCCTCCTTCGTCGCCATGTGGTAGCCCTTCCCGCCAAGATATTTGGGGGAAGAGGTCCAAGACACCTATAAAAGGAGGGGGAGCACGTTCGGGCAGAGGGTTCACGATCTTGGAGCTTAGACAAAACCCTAGGTTCCGATCTCTAGCTTTTAGGGTTAGCCATTGTTAGCCACCTTGAGCTCGCCAAGCTCCCTTTGTACTGAAACCTCTCCAAGCAAGTGCAATACATCCGAAGCAGGACGTAGGGGTTTTACCTCTCCTACAGGGCCCTGAACCTAGGTAATACCGTGCGTTCATCTCTGCAGTGCCATCCCACAGCGAGCTCGACGAGCATCATCGCCGAGGCACGTTGAGGGTTGTTTGATTCCGTGTTCAGCCCCTTACTCGATCCTTGTGAGACACACCCAGTTCCTGGGACAGTTATCCGACATTTGGCGCGCCAGGTAGGGGGCTGAGGCGCGTCTTCAACCTTGACACCGCCATGGCCGGCTCTTGCGCCGAACGCCTCGCTCACCGGACGGCCAGCGCCGCCACCGCTCCCGCTGGCAACCCACGCGGCCGCCCGCGCGGAAGTGCTGCTCCGGAGCGCCATGTCGACCCCGAGCCCCGCGTCGAGCACCCGGAGGACGATGACAACGACCACGCCAAGGACGACCTCGGCGAAGAGGAGGCTTCCTCCCTACACCCGTCGCGGGACCGTGCTGCCTCCTCGCTGGGCCGCCCTGCGCCCAGCCCGGCGACTGCGCTTCTCATGGCGCAGGAGCTGCTGCACTACCGTCCCACGCCGGAGGCTCAAGAAGCCTGGCTCAACCGCCTCTTCGAGCTTGTCGGCGCCGCTCGCGTCGCCGCTCCTGCACCGTCTCGCTCGCTGGTTCTCTCTGCACGCACAGGGGACGTGGCACACGGCACGCCGCATGCACCTCCTTGTCATCCCGCGCCCGCTCCAGCTCCACCGCAACCTGCTCCGGCCGGGGCTCCTCCTCGCGACAACCGTGCTGCGTCGCACGCATCGTCGCCACATGACTGCCAAATTGTGTAGCGAGCCCCAGAGGACGCACGCGTGAGCATCGAGCGCTAGCAGGATCGCCACAACCGCGCCGTCCATGACGTCGCCACCGCGGGGTGCCACCTCCGCGCCACCCTCGCCAACGGCCCGGTCACCTACGGCACGACGGCCGCGTTCACTCGCAGCCTCCGTCACGTCGTCTGGCCGGTCAAGTTCAGGCCGAATCTTCCTCCGCGCTACGACGGCAAGAACAACCCCCTGTAGTTCCTGCAGCTCTACTCCTTGGCCATCCAGGCCGTAGGGGGCGATGACAAAGTCATGGCGAACTGGTTCCCCATGGCCCTCAAGGACTCCACGTCCTCGTGGCTCACGAACCTCCCCGCCGAGTCCATCAACACCTGGGAGGACCTCTGTCAGTGCTTCGTCGCCAACTTCAAGGGCACGTATGAGCGCGGCCTCACGTACAACGACCTCCGTGCCGTGCGCCAGAAGCCTGGAGAGACCCTCCGCAAGTACATCCAGCGCTTCAGCCAGGTGCGCAACAAGATCCCCAACGCCACCGACGCGCAGGTCATTTCGGCCTTCCAGGATGGGGTCACGGATGTGCGGATTCTCGAGAAGCTTGGCATCCATGACAACATCACCACCATCGTGAAGCTCTTTGACTTGGCGGACAAGTGTGCCAAGGGTGAGGAGGGCCGCTTGTTCGTCAAGAACGAGCCAGGGGACCCCGCCGAGGGATCCAAGAAGAAGAAGAAATCCACCGAGAAGCGCAAGACCACTGCGGTCCTCGCGGCTGAGCCTGACGCCAAGCAGCCTCGCACTGCCGCTCCAGCCGCGGACCCCGAGAAGAAAGATGATCGCCCCTTCTGCATCTACCACAATAGGCATTCCCATGCCATCGAGGACTGCTACGACCTCAAGAGGCTTCGCGAGGCTCGCGAGGCTCGTGAGGCTAACGAGTGGCAGCGAGGTCGCAGCGGCCGCGGCGGCCGCGGGGAGGGGGGGGAGGGGGGGGCGACGCTGGAACAACAACTACTACGACGACAACTACCAGCAGAACCCTCAAGCCAACGCCGCCCAGCCCACGAACGACAACCTCCCTGACGAGACTCCTGAGGGCTACCAGGTGCCTCGCGGGGCCGCTTGCATCCTCGGTGGGGCTCAGGCCCCCAGCTTCAACCGCCACTTCAAGCAACTCGCTCGCGAGGTCGCGGCAGCCCTTCCCGGAGTCGAGGCCTCCAGGCCCCTCAAGTGGTCCCAGTACCCCATCACCTTTGACTCCAGCGACCACCCCAAGTCCACTTCAACTGTTGGCACCATCCCGCTGGTCTACACTCCCCCATCAACAACATTGACGTCTCTAAGACGCTCATCGATGGGGGTGCGGGCCTCAACGTCATCTCTGTCGAGACTTTCGAGAAGCTGCAGGTGCCCTACGAGCAGCTCATGCCCACCAGGCCCTTCTCGGGGTTGACAGAGGGTCTCACCACCCCTTTGGGGCAAGTGAGGCTCGCGGTCACTTTCGGCACGCAAGCCAACTACCGCACCGAGCTGATCGATTTCGACGTCGCGCACATCGGCCTGCCCTACAACGCCATCCTCGGCTACCCCGCCCTCGCCAAGTTCATGGCGGTGACCCACCACGCCTACAACCTCGTCAAGCTCCCTAGCTCAGGTGGCACCATCGTCATCCGCGGCATGGTCTCAGACGCCCTGTACGCTGCGCAAGCGGCCTACAAGGCTGCCGCGGTGGCGTCACCCGCTGACGAGGATGAGGAGCCCCTCCCGAGGCCCCCCGCGAAGAAGAAGCAGCTGTTCTCTCAGGAGAAGGCCGCGACGAAGTAAGTGCCTCTTGAGGCAAATGGCTCGGGGGCTAGCGTCACCATCGGCACCAACTTGCCTCCCAAATAGGAAAGTGCGCTCGTCGCCTTCCTCAGGGCAAACTCTGACATGTTCGCATGGACACCGTCATATATGTCCGGAGTACTGAGGGAGGTGATCGAGCACCACTTAGCCATGTGTCCAAACGCACGCCCCGTGAAGCAAAAGGCGCGGCGCCAGGCGCCATAGAAGCAAGATTTCATCGTCCAAGAAGTAGAAAAGTTGAAGAAAGCCAGCATCATCAAGGAAGTTGTCCATCCCACTTGGCTCGCCAACGGTGTGGTCGTCCCCAAGCACACCGGAGGAAGCCACCTCTGTATCGACTTCACCGACCTCAATAAAGCCTGCCCCAAGGACCCCTATCCCCTCCCGAGGATCGACCAGATCGTGGACTCCACTGCCGGCTGCGCACTCGTCTGTTTTCTGGATGCCTACTCAGGCTATCACCAGATCAAGATGGCGAAGGAGGACGAGGAGAAGACAACATTTCTCACCCTTTGTGGTGTGTTTTGCTACGTCTGCATGCCCTTCGGCCTGAAGAACGCCGGTGCCACTTTCCAGCGCCTCATGAGAATCGCCTTGGGGGCTCAAATGGGAAGTAATGCAGAGGCCTACGTCGACGACATCGTGGTTAAGACCCGCGAGAAGGACACACTCATCAAGGACCTCGAGGAGACCTTTGCCAACCTGCGCAAGGTAAACATCAAGCTGAACCCCGCCAAGTGCGTCTTCGGGGTCCCTTCAGGCAAACTCCTCGGGTTCCTGGTGTCTCATCGTGCCATCGAAGCAAACCCAGACAAGATCAGAGCCATAGAAGAGATGCAGCCTCCTCGGCGCCTCAAGGACATGCAGCGCTTAGCGGGATGTATGGCCAGCCTTGGCCGTTTCATCTCCAAGTTCGGCGAGAGGGCGCTGCCATTTTTCAAGATCATGAAGAGGTCCGGTCCTTTCAAGTGGACCCCTGAATCAGCAAAGGCCTTCGAGGACCTGAAGAAATACCTGGTGAGCCCACCCATCATGGTTGCCCCACGCCCTTGCGAGCCTCTGAAGCTGTATCTTGCAGCCACTCCTCAGATGGCAAGCGCGGTCTTGGTGGCTGAAAGGGAAGAGCCAGTCCTCGCCAAGCCCTGAACTCCTCGATAAGGAAGCAGCCTCATCAAGCCTCTAGCCTCATGCCGAGCCTCTACAAGAGGGGCCTCAAGAAAACCTTGACAAGGACTCCACCGAGCCTCGAGAGGAGCTAACCGCTGCCACGCCAACAACTACCCTCATCGAGCATCCCGTGTACTTCGTCAGCACAGTGCTGCGGGACGCTCGCGAGCGCTACCCCATGCAGCAAAAGCTCCTCTTCTCGCTACTCAGCGCCTCCAGGAAGCTGCGCCACTACTTCTAGGGTCACCCCATCAAGATGGTCACCTCATACCCCCTGGAGCAAGTCCTGCGCAACCCAAACGCAACAGATCGCGTCGCAAGCTGGGGCATCGAGCTACAACCTTTCGAGCTGGAGTTTGACATCACAAGGGTCATCAAGGGCAGGGTGCTGGCTGATATCATGGCCGAATGGACGGACACGCGTGAAGAAGAGCCTCAAGAGGAGGAAGCTACAGCCTCAGGAGGGACGGAACCAGGCTACTGGACCATGCACTTCGACGGCGCCTTCGCGGCCCGGAGTGCAGGGGCTGGTGCTGTCCTCACCTCACCAACAAGCGACAAGCTCTACTACGCCGTCCAGCTATGCTTCAAGGACAACGACAAGGTCTCCAACAACATTGCTGAATACAAAGGCCTCCTTGCCGGGCTCAGAGCTGCCATTGCCCTCGACATCAAGCGCATCCTCATCAAGGGCGACTCTCAGCTCCTCGTCAACTTCTCCAACAAAAGCTACACGCCTAAGGACACCTACATGGTGGCCTACCTTGAAGAGGTACGCAAACTCGAGAAGCACTTCAGGGGCATGGAGCTCAAGCATATTCCACGAGGAGAGAACCAAGAAGCAGATGAACTCGCCAGGCGAGCAGCAAGAAGGGAAGCCCAGAAGCCTGGAGTGTTCGAGGAGAGACTCGCCAAGTCCTCCGTCAAGCAACCAGCGGTCAACATGAGCATCAACGAGGAGCTCCCACCAGCCCCATCAAGTGGAGCACCAAACTGCGGGCTGCCCTCACGCGATCGCTTGCTGATGACCCTGGTACGCCAAGACACTGGTTGGATCGACGAGATCAAGAGCTACCTGCAAAATCAAGTCCTCCCCGAAGAAGATGCAGAAGCCGAAAGAGTTGCTCGCCAGGCCAAGTCCTACTGCCTCCACGACGGAGACCTATACCGTAAGCGCCCCAATGGGGTTGCGTTGCGGTGCGTCCCTGCCGAGGAAGGCCGCCAGCTCATCAAAGACATCCACAGCGGAGAGTGCGGCCACCATTCATCCTCACGCACCCTTGCAGGCAAGGTCTTCCGGAGTGGCTTCTACTGGCCTTCAGTGCTTCAAGATGCAGCCGCAATCGTCCAATCCTACGACGCCTGCCAATTCCACGCCAAGCAGATCCACCAGCCCGCGCAAGGACTCCAAACCATCCTGCTCTCCTGGCCGTTCGCGGTCTGGGGGCTGGACCTCCTGGGGCCCTTCCCGCGAGCGCTCGGGAGCTATCGCTACCTTTATGTCGCCATCGACAAATTCACCAAGTGGCCTGAGGTGGAACCCGTGCACACCATCCCGGCGAAATCAGCGGTGAAATTCATAAGGAGCCTGGTCTGCCACTTTGGCGTGCCCAACCGTATCATCACCGACAACGGCTCACAATTCATCAGCGGCGCCTTCAAGTCCTACTGCGGCAGCCTCGGCACCCAAATCTGCTACGCCTCGGTGGCTCACCCACGAAGCAACGGGAAGGCGGAGCGAGCCAACGCCGAGGTGCTCAAGGGTCTCAAGACGAGAAGCTTCAACCGCCTCAAGGCCAGCGGCAAGCACTGGATCGATGAGCTCCCCTCGGTGCTCTGGTCCATCCGCACCACGCCAACAAAGCCAACCGGCGAGACGCCGTTCTCCCTCGTCTATGGCGCTGAAGCCGTTCTCCCCAGCGAGATCACCCACGGCTCTCCACGAGTCTTGGCCTTCAAGGAGGCTGAGCTAGACGAACTCCGCAACAACGACCTCCTGCTACTCGAGGGGCTCCGCCGCAATGCGGCCCTGAGAGCGGCAAGGTACCAGCAAGACCTCCATCGCTACCACAGCCACCACATCCGCCCGCGCACTCTCGACACAGGAGACCTGGTCCTGAGGAGAATCCTCTCCAGGGCAGGCCTCCACAAGCTCTCGCCAATGTGGGAAGGACCCTACAGAGTCGTGCACATCACCAGGCCTGGCTCCGCGCGGCTCGAGATGGAGGACGGCATCCCTGTCACCAACCCCTGGAACATCCAGCACCTGCGCAAGTTCTACCCCTGATCGTCCTTGACGAGCAATTTTTTGCATCAAGGGAGAGCCTCGCACCATCATCCTCCACGAGGAAAAACTTCGAGCTCCCCTCTCTACTATACGTTGCCGCGGGCCGTTCGAGAAGACTCCCAAGGCACCACGCCTCGGCAAGGTGACTTCTTCAAGCACCATGCCTTGGCGAGGTGGATCCCCATGCCCAGCCATGGTGGACCGCAAGCTCTCAAGGCCACCCCCGCATAGGGGCCCCCTCTCTGAGCTCTCTCTACATGCGTCGCCTCGGGCTGCGAGAGTCTCAGCCACTCCATGTGGAACCCCATGCCCAGACATGGCGGATTTTGTATTTCTGGCCACGCCAGTGTAATGAACCTCTGTTTCAGGTCACTTTGAACCTTTGCGCTTCGCGCCAGTATATGTTGTTGCTCTGGTAATCACTTATGTTATTGTTGTTCATCCTTGCTCGTATGATCCCTCCTGTGTATCTCGCGAGCGGGGGCTGGACATGGTGCCTGTGCCTCGGGAGCATCCCAGCAGCGCCTCAAACCCAAGGAATCCGAGCTCTGAACTCACAGGTCAGCTCTCATGCATGTCAACTCCCAAGGAGCTCTGAACTCATGGACCGGCTCCCGTGCACGTCAACTCACCAAGGACTTTGGTGCCTGTTCTCCTCGCGAGACACACATGAAGGAACCTACGAGCACGCATGAAGTTATCTAGCTATGTATTTCTTGTGGGTATGCCTATCTGTCCAAACGTTGGAAAGCAGGTTCAAAACAAGCCTCAGGGAACCAACACACCCTCTCCAAGGCAAAAACACCTCACCCGGGAACCAACACCCTCTCCAAGGAAAAAGCCCCCCATCAGGGAACCAACACCCTCTCCAAGGCAAAAACGCCTCGCAATGCTAAGTCCAAACACTTGGTTAAAATTTCCTTTCGCTGGTTTTTTTCCCTCGAGCCTCTTTTCTCTCTCCTATGCCTCATGGGCTGCTTGCGCGTTAAAGGGGAGCCCCGAGCATCGCGCCTCGGGATCTCTTACCTCTCGAGGCCTCACGCACCCCCCGGCCTTGTGGAGCCCTGACTCTCACATACCGAAGCGGCGGTGGTGTAGCGCTAAGAGAGGGTCCTAAGACGTAGAGCGAAAAAAGACATGAAAGGAAAGATAAAAGCCTCCCGAGGGATATTCACTAAGCACGTTCAAATAAATCTTAATAAAGTCTTTTACAAGGATTCTACAAACAAAATGCTAAGATAGCGTGTGCCGCATGCACATCCAGTCGCAGGAAGGAGCTTAGCCGTCGGGCCTCTTGAGGTGCCCGCGCCGTCCGCGGCGGCATCCACCTCCTCCTCCGAGGCATCCTCTTCGCCGTCGTCTTCGTCTTCCTCGACCTCGACTTGGTCGAACTTCTTGGTGTACTCCTCGGCGGCCTTCCGCGTCCTGTCGCTCAGCACGACGCGGCTGCTGAGGTCGACCGGCGCCGTCACGGCCTCGAGGTCGAGGGAGGGCTGGAGCCTCGCGAGGTTGGCAAAGATGCGGCAGGTGGCGAGGACGAGGAGATCGCGGCTCTCCTCCACGACGCGCTCGTTGAGGTCCTTCGCGGTCTCTTCAAGCTTTGCGAGGAACTGCTCGAAGAAGAACGTGTACGCGGCCTCGTCGTCGCTCCCCCCTGCGGTGAAGGAGGGGACCTCGGCCCCCAGGCGGTCCCCAACGACGCGCGCACAGAGCACCAGGTCTTGGAGCATGAGCTGGCGCTGACGCGACATGGTCTGGCTGATCTCCGCGTTGCTCCGTGCCTCCTCCACGAGGTTCACAACCGGCCCCACCTGCTGCTGGAGCTCGCTCAGGTCCTTCTCCAGGGCGGCAACTTTCCCTTCCGTGCGAGCCAGGGCCTCCCTGGCGCTCTGAAGGCGGGAGGCCATCTTCTTCTCCTCCTTCTCGAGCCCCTTGATGCGGTCCTGGAGCTCCTTGCGCTTCGCCTTGAAGCGCTCCTCCTGCGTCGTGGTCTTCTCGTCATAGTCCTTGGAGAGATCTAGGCGGATGAGCTTGACCCTGTCGTCGGCCTCTTCCTGGATTTTCTTCTGCTTTGCCGCGAAGTCGGCGTTGGCCACCTTGAGGCGATCTGCGTAAGTGGCCTCGTCCTTGGCCACCTGCCCCTCGCGGGCCCGCAGCTGCTCCTCGCGGATGGCCTGGTCCTTCTCGAGTTGCTGGACCTCCTCGCGCCGGCGCAGTTCCACCTCGCGGGGGGAGAGCTCTCCCTCGCGTCGCGTGAGCTCTGCCTCGCTTTTTGTGGAGCCTCTTCATGTTATGGGGAGCCTCTGTGAAATGTTTCATAATTTTCCAAAATAGTTAAGGGACTCAATAAAATCCCTAAAGTGCTACTGGTTTTAATTGAAAAAGGGAATTTGCAAAAAGGGTAAAACTCTGACTGTGGGGCCCCCTATCAGCCTTCCTTCTCCCTCCTCTTCCTCTCTATGCCGGGAGCGGCACTGGTGCCATGCTCCCGCGCCATGCCGCCCTCCACCTGCTCCAGGTTGTTCAAAGAGGAACCCCCCCCCCCGATGCGCCTCTGCTGCCTACCTCGTTCCCCACTCTCCCCTGCCCCTATCTCTCTCACCGCGCGAGGAACGCTAACCCTAGGAACCGTCCGGTCGCCGTCCTTGCCAGCTCTGACCGCCACCCCGTGCCGTCGGTCCCGGCCACCCCGAAGCAATCTGGATGCGCCGCCAGCTTCGCCTAGATCTCCTCCCTCTGCTAGGCCCAGCTCTGCTCGCCGGGAGTCACTGGGTTGACCAAATCGACGCCACCTCCCTCGCCTCCGACCACCGCGTCGAGCACAAGATCGTCGTCGTCCGGCCTCCCCAGCCTTCCCCGGCCACGCCATCGCACTCGGGGTAAGCCGGGCCGCCTCTGAGACACCGCCTGCTTCTCTTTTCCCCCTCCATATCTAGTTGCTGATGGGAGTCGCCGCCCGCCGCCGCGCGGAGTGTCGCCGGAGCTCCTCCGGTGACCAAATGGTCACGAGCCGCCACCACCTAGATCGCCTCGTCGCGTAGATCTCGTAGGTGGTCTCCGTTCGGCCGAACAACCACCGTAGCGCCGCCGCCGTGCGCGACTGAGCCGCCGCTCCGGCTAGCCGCCGCGTCCGCTGACACGGCTGTCGATCTGTCGCCGACCTGGCCGAAACCCTGGCCTGGGTCCGCTCCCGGCCTGGACGCCCGGCCTGGGCCGGCTGTGGGCCGACGGGTTCGGGAGGCTGTCCGGCCTGGTCACCCAGCCTGGGCCGGCCAAAGGCTGGCTACCTCGGGTTCCCACCCGGCCTGCAGCCCGGCCTGGCCGGCATTAGGCCGGCCTGTCTGGAAAAGTTGTTTTCCTTTTTGAAATCAAAACAAATTTGAATAATTCACATATAATTAAATATTGCTCCAAAAATAGAAAATAAAATATCCAAATGATCAGAAAAACAAACTCTACTTGTTAGAGAAACTGAAATCATCTTTTGAGTTTATTTTCTTGATGTTTATATATGATTTCCAAAAAGGGTTCAAATAATAACTAATTTGGGAAAATCATAACTTGTTAAATATTGATTCAAAATTTTTGAATAAAATACCAATGTGACCAACACTCCAAATGCAATCAAACTATGCTAGTATCAAATCATGATCACAAATATTTAATTGATGATTATTCATATTTTTTTAAAAGAATTAAATTCAATTAATTATATAATTCGCTATTTATTCTTCGATACTCAGAAAATTCCAAATAAAGTACCAAAATGATCTGAAGGGCAAACCCTAACCATTCATGTCATGTTCATGCATATTGAGCCACTTCTCTAATAATTTAATAATTTATAAAGAATGTGGTCACTAAGATAAATATGGGGTTGTTTCCAAATAATTGCAATAACTATTGGGCTCCCCATTTAATTTTGCTAATAAATTTATGTGATGGTATCTTTGCATCAATTTGACATGTCATCATGTGATTGCGCATTGCACCTTGTGCTCGTGTGATTTATTTGTTCTTTGTGTTATTTTTGGGTATCGATAGATTCCGGAGTCGAGGTTAACGCTACCTACCCCGACGAGCAGTACTACACGCCCCGGCAGCAAGGCAAGAGATAACCTAACCTTCTTGGCATTCTAGCATCCTAATGTTTTACAAACTTATTTTATCCACCAGAATATTGCATGTGATTCCAATGTCTCTTTTGATCAAAATATAGAGAATCCTATGAATGCATGTTTTCCCCCGAGCCAATCACATGTATCCCTACCTATGAACCCTAGAGATGATGTGTTGGCCTGAGACAAAGATAATATTGTTGTTGTTATATGCTTAGCCATGCTTAGTTAAATGCTTAGCTGTCCGTTGTTTAATTCCATGATTTATGCAATTGATGGAATGATCGGACAATGTGGAGGATGTGTGTGGTACTTAATTAATTTGCTTAAGGCTTGGATGAGTTGCCATCGGGGATGGTGTTTTGCCTCATTCTTGCCGCCTAGGCTGAGAGTGCTTTTAGCTAGAACCAAAAACCGAGCGTGCTTCCAAAGGTGGGGACATATGGAATCCCCTGTGACCGAATAAGTTGTGAGGGGCTTGTCAAGGGTCCTCTAGTTTGCTATTTCCATTTGCGCGTGAGTGTGTGGCTGGAAAAGAAACGAGGACGGTGGTGTTTAGGATGTGGCCGCGGGGCAGGGAGTTGGCGCCGTTGAACCTATCCTTCCACACACAGATGGTCCTTGAGTAAGCCTCATGCAATGTAAAGGTCTAACCGTGCCCACTCGTCGGCCTTCCCTGGAAGAGGGTCAATCAGGTGAGCCGGACGGTACCGATGGGTAAATTAGTACACCCCTGCAGGGTAAATCTTTTCGAAAAGCCGGGTCCACGGTTATGGACAAATCTTGGGAAAGGCGGATTAGCTCATAGAAAAGTATAACTTAATGAATTAAAATTTGGCAGCTAAAGGTTGCAATTCAACGTGTGTGTAAAAGGTTCATTTCCTCGAGGGTGATTCGAGGGAGTGCCTTGGTGGAGATGAGTGGGTTTGGCTACAAGATGGTTCGATGAGAACCGAAGATGAAAAGTTTACTCTCTTACCCCCTTTATGAAAAATATTCTGAGTAGACGGTGCCATGTGTCATTTATGTCTTGTTTATGAAAATTAGCTTTATGCAAAAATAGCTACATATACAGCTTTAGAGCCTTCGTCAACCATTGGGCCTATATCGCCCTACTAAACTTGCGAGTACATCGTACTCAGTCTCTCTTTGCTGCCTTTATATTTGTATTTCAGAGGAGGACGACACCGAGCAGCTAGGTGGGTTTTTCGTGGACGTCGACTAGTAGTCCGGGGTTCCCAGGTGGTAGCTTGGGACCGTGGAGCAAGCTGGCTGGGTTTATTTAAGTGTAGGCCTCTTAGGCCCTATATTTGGATCTTGTTGTATTAGACAACACTACTTCGCTTCCGCTTGATGAATTGTTGGATCTGTGATCCCTTTTGTGTGTGATATTTGTATCTTTCTCATATATGAGTTTTGTGTCGTAGAGTCTGCAATGCACCAGTTTGTTCCACAAGTCTTGATCTCTCTACTATATGTGATAGCGATGTCTGAGCTTATGGCATGATCGAGGTGTTGTGTGTCGATGATCCATTCCGAGCACACCTGCCAATGAGTTTTGGCATGGGATTGGTAAACCCAGTAACCCTCGATTGTGTAGCATGACCGGTTGCACAATGCTTCACTGTATAGTTCTGGGGTCGGGGCGCTACACCCCTACCCCCTCCTTATATAGGAGCCCAGGGGGCTGCGCCCCACCCCCTCCTAGGGCCGGCGGCTAGGAGAGGCTTGGCCCCCAAGCCAGCCGCCCTAGGGTTAGGGTTTGGCTGGCCGGCCGCCCCCCCCCTTTCTTGGGCTTGCCTGCATGGGCCCCTTAGGGCATGGTGCGGCCAGCCCATGAGGCTAGCCCACCACCCCTTTAATTCCATGTGGGCCCCATACTCCTATGGGCCCCACTTCTAGACCCCTCTAGAACCTTCTAGAATATTCCGGTACTTTACCGATAAATTCCCGAACCTTTTAGATACCTCCGGAAACCACTTTCCTTATATGATCTTATTCTCCGGACCACTCCGGAACTCCTCGTGACATCCGGGATCCTATCCGGGACTCCGAATCAATATTCTTTCTCACCATCATCTATCTCGAACCCTAACTACATCGAACGTTAAGTGTGTGACTCTGCGGGTTCGTGAATATGTCATATTAATAGCGGGACCGGGATGCCCATATTAATTCCTACATATTCGACGAAGTAATTTACGAGTCGAACCACAATGTCCGGGATTCAATTAATCCATATACGATTACTTTTGTTTCACGATATTTTACTTGTTCGAGATTCAATCCACCGATATCTCCATATCTGATTAATCTCGTTCCCGACAAGTTCTCTTTACTCGTTCCCATAGAATAGGATCCCTTATGACTAGCTACTTAGTCATATGCTTGCAAGCGTTTGGATGCTATACTACCGAGAGGGCCCATAGATATCTATCCAACTGTTGGACGAACAAATCCTAGTCTCGATTCATGCCACCCAACAACCTATCATTGGAGAACCTGAAAGCCACCTTTATAATCACCCAGTTACGAAGTGACGTTTGATGTCCACAAAGCACTCCTCCGATAAGCGGGAGTAACATAATCTCATGGTCTAAGTAAACTATATTTGACATCTATTTAATTTGAGTCTTGTCCATCATATCATCTCCCATGATACAAACCTCGTTTATCAAGTGATTCATAAATCCATGATTAGGAAACGTCTAATCATCACTTTGATCAAACGAACTAGTCACAAGAGGAAAGACTAGGGACACATTACCGTTTATATTCCACACATGTATTTGTTTCCAATTAGTACAATTCTAGCATGGATAATAAACATTTATCATGAACGGGAAATATGATAATCAATAACATTTATTATTGCCTCTTGGGCATATTCCCAACAGCAACCGGGTCGGAGTTCAAGGGTTCGACGTTCCGGAAGGGTCAGCTACTCGGGCGTCGCGTGTAAAGCGGTGGTGTGCGGAGGTTAAAGCATGGCGGGTGCCGAGTACCCGAGTAATGTAAGAGGCGCAGCCCCCGAGTGTCGGGTGCGGCCAAGGCAAAGTATGTGAGTGCATTGTAGCGTGCAGCCCCCGAGCGTCGGGTGCGGCCGAAGCATGTTATATATTGACTGAATAATTTAAATATTAAAGTGACTTAGCTGTTGATGACATGGTAGAATCCGGTAGACTGTCAAGGTCGACTCGACGGAGTGGATGTTGATGCAGCGGGTCGAGGACGTCGAGGTTGTCGACTCATAGACGACAAGGCTGAAGCGTCGTGGACGACGCGAAGTGAGCCTGCGGAACTCCGCGGACTATCCAAGTGGATGAAGATGTGGCCGGCTGACGTGGGGTTACCACGCCAAATCCCTCGGAGGTCATCCTTGGGTTTAGAGAAGAGGAGAAGATGGTGGTGTTGGTGAATCCGTCGGCTGACAAGTACGATTTACCCAGGTTCAGGCCCCCGATGGTAAAAGCCCTACGTCCTGCTTGTCTGGTATTGATTGATGGAGCTTACAAAGGAGCTACAATGGCGAGATCAGTAGATGCGATCTCGCTAGGGTTTTGGTGGCAGGTATCAACATGTCCCTAGTCGGTAGCCCTCCCAGCCCTTAAATAGTATGGCTGGGTCTCGGGAACCCTCTACCGACTAGGGTTTCAATTCGTAACCGACCTTGTCTTTGTCTAATCTTGGGCTTGTTTCCTTCGGTATGGGCCTTCTCTTTGGCCTTGTTCCGTGGGCCGTGACGATATTTGAACACCAAGTATCCAATCCGTGGGGCACCCGAAGGGTACACCCACGTCAGTAGCCCCCGAGGACCTGGTAGACTTCAGGGAGTCTGGCAGGGACTCCACTCTTAGTCAGGTGTTCAAGTAGATAGCTTTTAGCATTAGATGGCGTGTTTCGTACCCGTTTCGCAGGGCGCTTTAGTCGTGGGATGCTTGGCATGACAGGCCTAGTTCACTCGACAGTATCGGGACCAGTAATGTGCTCTTGGGCACAAACTCTACCAGCCTACGTCAAACTCGAGTCCCCGGGCTCGAATTCGGAAGCTTGACCACTCGTCTCAGGCTATATTTGAGGTCTCACAGAGTCGAACTGAGCTTTTAGGGTACCCAACGCGTCCGTCGGGATTTTCATCACGCCTGTTGGCGCGGCACAGTTGTCAGGTACCTCAGCTGTTGCTGCCAGTCCCGGCCTACACGACGAATCGGTGGGTCTTACCTTTGCACGACAAATGCAGCATCTGAGGGTCAATTGTGTCTGATTCATCTCGGGAATTTTCTTTGCTTTTGCTCGGGTTAGACCGGAGTCGATAACCTCTCAAGTTCCTTTTAGTCTTGTAGTTATCGGGTGCGCGACAGCGCTCCCGATGGGAGTATCCCCCGAGATTATGCTGAATTACTTGTAATTGGGGATAATCTCAACCCGCTGGCCATGTAGATTGCTCTGAAATTTTTTTGCTCCCGATGGGAGTAACATGCAGTTTACGACATTTAGTCGAGTGCCTTCAGGACCCGATGATGTATTAGGTCGAGTGTGTTGTGAAGGATTTGAATGAAAGCTGACCTTGGATTACGTCATTGACGATGTCATTGCGTGCTCATCGCAACCGATGCGCTCGGCCGCTTGGCCTGCCAAGAAATGACAGGACGTGTCATCGCGTCAGTTTTGACCACACGCCGTCAATTTTACGCGGTGCAATGATGATGGCCTCCTCGTTTCCCATGCGTATTGGGCGAGACAGCCCACGACGGTTACCCTCCACGCCCGCCACATGTAGGGTGTGATCTTTGCCGTGCCGCACGATGCGAGAATCAAGGGTGAAGATTTACTTGCCCTGCAGGATAAATAGGGATGTATGGGCGATGGGGTGAAAAATCCCCATTCTCACCGCCCAGTTCATCCTTCTTCTTCTTGCGCCCTTCAGCCGTCCTCCCGGCCAGCACAGAGAGCAAGAAAGCTTGGTTCCTCCCCGCGCCACCATGACGAAGAAGACCAGCGGCAAGAAGACCACCGGAACCGCCACCGCTGCCGCCGCCACCGATGCCATCGCGGCGGGCGATCTAAAGAAAGTGCACGGCGGCTGGCAACGGTCTTCCGTGACCGAGCACCAACTTGAGCTGCTGCACCGCGACGGCCACCTGCAGTCACTGGAGAAGATGAAGACGCGGGCTCCCGGCGACAAGGTTTTCCCTCGTCCCCGAGACGACGAGCACGTCTGCTTCATCAACTTCGTGAACAGGGGATTCGCCTTCCCTGTTCACGAATTCTTCCGCTGCTTGATGTACGCGTACGGCGTACAGCTACACGACTTCACCCCCAACGCCATGCTCCACATCTCCTGCTTCATCGTCTTGTGCGAGTGTTTCCTGGGGATACACCCGCACTGGGGGTTGTGGCAGCGGATCTTCAATGTGAAGCGCAACGCTGGCTCTCACGTCATGTATCCTGTCAGCGGCTTCGGGATCCAGACGTGCGGGGACATCGACTACTTCGACCTGAAGCAGCTCGAGTCCGCGCAAAACTGGAGGAAGAAGTGGTTCTACGTCTCCGATATCTCCAAGCCGGGGCAGTTGTATGGAGTCCCGCCATTCCAAGGCAGCGTCATCGTGAAGAAGAAGAATTCGTGGTCGCACCGACCCGACGTCCGGGTGGCCAATGAAGCATCCCCGTTGTTGTCTCATGTGTCTGCATTGTTGAAGACCGCGGGCAAGGAGGTGAACGGGGTGCACCTGATCGCCACGTTTATCAAACGGCGCGTGCACCCTATTCAGGCTCGGGAGCACCCGTTGTATGAGTACGGTGGTGCCGCGGACGCGACACGCGTATCTGCAGAGGAGCTTTCGGCGGGCGAAGTTGAGGCTCGCGTGTGCGCTCTGACCATGTTGAAGGTTGGTGAGATGCACGTCTTCGATCCGCCAGTCACCCCCTTCAGCACAGAGCACCCTGTGCATGAGGTAATCATGTGGTTTTTACTGCTTGTTTTGAATTAGCATTCCTTTTGGCCTGTTCTCAACCTTTTTACTGTTGCCCTTTGAAGGGGTTCCTCCACTTTTGTTAGTTTGCCACCGCTTCCCGAGGGTAAAGGCACATCCGCTGCCCCAGACTTGCGGGTGGATCCTGATGAGCAGGACATCTCTGTCTCCTCCGCTGTGTCACCCGATGACGCAGAAGGCGCGGACAGCGATGATGTTCCGCTGGAGACCCGCCGGAAGCGAGTCCGTCACGCCGACTCGAAGCTGCCAAGGAAATCGCAGTAGAATGCCGGTGCCAACAACTCCGGCTCGTCTTCGCCTCCTTCTTGCCCCGGCGATGAGACTACACCGGTGCAAGGTCCCGTGCCCCCTCCGTTGAAAAGGGTCCGCGTTTCCTCAGACTTCTTCGACCCCAACGTCCTCTTGACTGAGCTGAGCTCGTAAGTCGACACCTTGCTTCTTCTTTTTCTTTTTCTGCAACCTTGATGTTTTGTATTTTTTTGAGTAATTCTATTGTCCTTTTCCAGCGACTCCTTCGGTGAGAAACACCCTCAACCGGACATGAGCAAGCCAGGAGAGGAATGCGAGAGCGCACACCCTAGTTTTAAGGGTACCATGGCTCCTCCGCCGCCGCCCCACCACGGCACTATGGTGGACACTTTTGCAGCGACTGCCCCTGGTGATGACCTTGTCACCATCGTCAGCGCTCCTCCGTTGGCGTCAGTCGAGCATGTAAGTTGTTTGTTATTTGCTTTCTATTGTCGGGTACGCGCAAGCGCTCCCGATGGGAGTAGCCCACGAGTCTATATGCGACTATTTATAGTCGGGTATAGACTCAAGCCACTTTCTTTGATTTTGTCTTGTGCTCTTTGTATGATCGGGTGCGCGCCGGTGCTCCCGATGGGAGTAGCCCCCGAGTCCATATGCGGCTTGGCATAGTCGGGTATGGACTCAGAATCGGGCGTCTAACTTTTTCTTTGTTCCTTCGCAGCCGGTTATGCGCGACCTGCTGGGTATAGGCTGCCGCTATGCCGCCATGGAAGCGGAGGTTGCCCGGCTCAGCCAGCAGTCCGCTGAACTGCAAGGTAGACTTCTCCTGTTTGTTCAGCTTAGCTCTTCTTTTGTGCTTCTTCCTTATTGTGTACTATCTGCAGAATCCCTTGCACGATTCCTGCGCGAGAGAGATGACGCCGCGCTTCAGTCCTCCGAGTTGAAGGGGCAGCTCGAATCCGCCGACGCCGATGCCCGTGCGCGGGTGGATGACGCCGCGTGATCTGCCAGGGAGGAAGCCGATAAGCGGGAGAAGGCAGCCGCCCAGCGACTTGGGGCTGTCGCGAACTCCTTGTCAGGTTCGCCCAACGTCCCGTCCTTATATTCTTTATCTTGTTGTTGTTCTTTCTTCTTTTGTGAATTTATTCCTCCTCGTTTTCGGCCAGGGTACTTGGGTGCTCCTGTGGGCAGCAGCAGCCAAGCTCTTCCCGAGGACTTGGAGGGTGCTCTGGTTGCCCTGGAGGGTGTCAGTGGCCAGACAGGCAGTCTCCTGTCGAAGGCCAAGGATGCGCTGACGTGCCTCCACGGCAGTGTGTTTCCCAAGGCGCAGCCTCCGTCTTCCCTTGGCGAGTTAGCGGAGCTGTTTGGCCCGGATGCGTCCACCATCGCGGACTTTCGCCGCGAGCACACGGTACGTGGTTCGCGGACCACTCTTCTTATGCTGCCGGGGCACGGCTTCGAGGGAGACTTTGACAAGGCTATGTCGGGTCTTCCTCGCGGACCTGATGGCAAGCCGCTACCCCTTGGTGAATTTTCCGAGAAGTCCCGCGAGCTGGCACAGAAGCTGGCAGACACCATGGAGAAGGAGGTCGCCAAACGCGCCGAGAAGGCCAAGAAGTCGACTAGCTCGTAGCAGTAGATAGTTACCGTAGTGGTTCTGCGGAGCTTGTATAAAAACTTATTTGCTTATCTCTTTTGTTAGCTTGTAATTACTATTGGCCTGGGAGCCTCAAGTGATATTCCTTTGACGTATTTCCTGAGAATCCTTGTTTCTTCCGTCCCGCCCCCGAGTTCCTTTGCGGGGATAGGGCGAAAGTGATGCTAATTCCATTGTTTTTCCTTATGTTTCTTGCTTTGCTTCGTGGGCAGGCTAGCCTTGCCAGTACTTCTCCATCCACTGGGACCGTTCCCGATCAAGTTTCTGTCTCTGAATCTGCTACGACGACGCCGGGCACCCGCAATGCTGACGAGTACCGGTATTCGGTGCTGCAAACTCGATGTGCTAGGCTGGAGCAGGACTTACGAGCCACTCGAGGTGTCCTCGCCATTTTATGGTCAAAGCATCCTCGCCCCGCCGAACGAGAAGCTTTCTTGCTTGAAGAATTGGAGAGGGTGAATTCTGAATTGCTCTGTAAGTTATCCAAAAGCGCCCGAGCCGTCAAGTTGTCGATTTCTTTGCGTGTTCAATTGCTATCTTCTTTTGAGAGATGCCCAACTGGATGCACGGGCTGAAGCTGACCGAGTAAACAGCCGACTCTGGCGTGTTGCTGAGATCGTAGGGCGAGACACAACCTCCTTCTGGTCTGATAGCGCTCGGGTCGCGTTCTGGTTCTGCTGCAGGACCACGTGCAGCAGGTGGTTTCCTTTATTGGGTCTTGCAAGTCTGCCTTGTCGCTGGTGCACAAAGCTCTGTTTCCTCTGGACGCGCAGCCGCGAGGACTTGGTGCTCTTCTGGCAAGGTTCCGCAATGGCGAGGCTGCGCAAGGGTTTGTTCGCGCCCAACTGGTCAGTGGCGCCATCTATGCCTTGGCGTTTGTGCGCAGACGACACCCGTACATGTGCCTGACGGGGATAGATGAAGTTCCTCCACAACCTAACGGCGCACCTACGCCAATGGAGCACCATTACCGAGTTGTGGAGGGTGTGGCTATTGGTTTGGTCGACAAACTGGAGCATGACACCGAGTTGCAGCTTGAGCATGTGACCTTGCAGGTTCCGAAAGCGGAGCCGAAGGACTAGCCGCGCCCTTGAGCAGCGCGCAGATGTGCAGCGTTCCACGGGTTGTGTGAGAGGTCTTCGTTTCTTGGATTCTTCAATCGGTACGCTCCTCCGCTGATGACCTTAGCGATGATGAAGGGTCCCTCCCATGGGGAGGCGATCCTATGCACCTTCTTTTGTTTGAGCCGGAGCACCAGGTCACCTTCCACAAATGACCTGGTTCGTAGTCGACGGCTATGGTAGTTGTGCAAGCTTTACTAGTATGTTGCGGTGCGAGCGAGTGCGATGTCTCGCGCCACATCCAGCAAGTCGACGTCGTCTTTGAGCGCTTCGTTGGCGTCATCTTCAACGTATGCCACAACACGAGGTGCGTCGAAGTGCAGGTCATGAGGTAGGACTGCTTCTGCTCCGTACACCATGAAGAATGGGGTGTAATAGGTTGATCT
Source organism: Puccinellia tenuiflora (assembly GCA_012064385.1). Taxonomy (NCBI): domain Eukaryota; kingdom Viridiplantae; phylum Streptophyta; class Magnoliopsida; order Poales; family Poaceae; genus Puccinellia; species Puccinellia tenuiflora. The sequence continues at coordinate 245,595 of QRDG01001584.1, forward strand.
GTTGGGCGTGGTGCGTAAAATCCACAGGACAGCGGGTAACTCCTCCACCCAAGCACCCGCTACGTGCTTGAGTGGGACGAACAGGCGTTTTTTGACACCGCTACAGACGAGGCCGTTCGCTTTTTCCACCTGTCCATTGGACTGTGGATGTGCGACCGAGGCGTAATTGAGCTTGATGCCTTGTTCTTTGTAGAAGTCTTGGAACTCTTCAGCGGTGAAATTTGTTCCATTATCAGTGATGATGCTATGTGGCACACCGAAATGGAAAATAATGGACTTGATGAAGTTGACGGCAGTTGTTGCCGCTGCGTTTGTGATTGGCACAGCCTCTATCCACTTTGTGAACTTGTCGACTGCCACCAGGAGGTGTGTGTGTCCACCATGAGCAGATTTCCTTAGTGGTCCGACCATATCGAGTCCCCACTGGGCGAACGGTCATGCCAAAGGGATTGTTTTCAGCTCTGAAGCAGGTACGTGAGGCTTGGTGGCGAACTTCTGACAGCCGATGCATCGCCTGACAATGTCCTCAGCATCATGGAGCGTCGTGGGCTAGTAGAACCCAGCTCGTAGGGCCTTGGCGACTAAGGCCCTGCTGCTGGCATGGTGCCCACATGTGCTAGCGTGGATCTCAAGGAGGATAGCCTTGCCATCCTCGGATGTGATGCACCTCTAGAGGATGCCTGATATGCTTCACTTGTAAAGCTTCCGTTGTTTATTGTGAATGCTTTGGCACGGCGAGTGATGCGCCGTGCTTCGACTGTGTCTTCTAGAAGCTCTTGACGTAGCATGTATGCCAGGAATGGTTTCTTCAATATGGGCTCGACGAGGAACACTTCAACTGGCCGATTTGCCGAGCCGGGTGCCTTGGAGCTCGAGGCGTCAACCTCAGGTGTCCCAATTGCTGGTGTAGAGGGAGCCGCAGGTCGCGCAACCTTGATCAACCTTTTGTTTATATTTTCTAAGAAGACTCCGGGGGGCACCTTAGTTTTCATGGACCCGATGTTTGCCAAGGTGTCCGCCTCTTCGTTGCTGTTGCGCCCGACATGACGGAGCTCTCAACTGTCAAAGTTGCCCTCCATGATGTTATAGAGGTTGCTGTAGGCGATCATGTTGTCTGTTGCGGTGTCACACTCCTTCATGGTCTGCTGTACAACCAAGTTGGAGTCGCCGTAGATCATTAGGCGGTCAGCGCCGCATTCCTTGGCCATCTTCATCCCATGTATGAGAGCTTCATATTCGGCTTCATTGTTGGATGGTTTCTCAAAGTCCATCTGCAGGACGTAGCGCAGCTTGTCACCTTTCGGTGATATGAGGATAACGCCTGTGCCTGCGCCTTCATTCCTCTTCGAGCCGTCGAAGTACATAGTCCAAGAGTTCGATGTATCAGATACTGAGGGCAGCTGCATCTCCATCCATTCGGTGGTAAATTCAGGTAAGACCTGTGCCTTGATCGATGTTGGGTGTTTGTATGTTAGGTCTAGAGGACCTAATTCAATGCTCCATTTGGCTACCCTGCCGGTTGCCTTGGAGTTGTTCAGGATGTCCGCAAGTGGTGCCGTGCTCACTACCGTGATCGGGTGCTCTTGGAAATAATGTGCCACCTTGCGCGAAGTCATGAATACACCATAAGCAAGCTTCTGGTAGGGGGTTATCTTTGCTTGGAGAGGGACAAGACCTTGCTGAGGTAATATATGGTCCTCTGCACTCCATGGGCTCTTCCTTCTTCTACGCATTCGACCACCAGCACTGTACTGACCACTCGGTTCGTGGCAGCTATGTAGAGGTACAATGGCTCGTTCTCCTAAGGAGATACCAGGATTGGTGGAGTCGACAGCATGTGCTTGAGGTTGATGAATGTTTCTTGAGCTTCTGGCGTCCACTCGAACCAATCTGTCTTCTTCATCAGCTGATAAAACGAGAGCGCTTTTTCGCCCAACTTGCTGATGAATCTGCTGAGTGCAGCTATTCGCCCAGAGAGCTGCTGGACCTCCCGAAGCTTTGAAGGCTCTGGCATCTTCAGGAGTGCTTGTATCTTCTCCGGATTTACTTCGATACCACGTGCGGATACAAGGTACCCGAGCAGCTGCCCGGCTGGAACGCCGAACACGCACTTCATTGGGTTGAGCTTGATATGATACTTCTTGAGCGGGGAAAATGTCTCGCGCAGGTCGTCAAGGAGTGTTGCTTCTTTCTTGGTCTTGATGACTATGTCATCAACATAGACTTGGACGTTTCGTCCGATTTGCTTCTTGAGGCAGTTTTGCATCATGCGCTGGTAGGTGGCACTCGCGTTTTTGAGCCCGAAGGGCATTGTTGTGTAGAAGTAGACGCCGAAAGGCGTGATGAATGCTGTTTTGTCTTCGTCTTCCTCCTTCATCCGGATCTGGTTATAGCCTGAGTAGGCATCCAGGAAGCAGAGGCGCTCGCAGCCTGCCGTCGAGTCGACAATTTGGTCGATACGCAGCAGGGGGAAGTGATCCTTTGGACAACACTTGTCTAATGAAGTGAAGTCGACACATATGCGGAGTATGTCTGTGTTTTTCTTTGGCACCAAGACAGGGTTAGCCACCCAGTCTGACTTCTTGATCTCTCGGATGAACTTGTCTGCCAGGAGCTTATCGATTTCCTGCCCGATGGCAAGATGCTTCGGCTCGGCGAAGCGGCGCATAGTTTGTTTGACGGGTCTTGCGTTAGGCAAGATCTGTAGTTCGTGATCGGCAAATTCCCTGGGTATTACCGGCATGTCGGCTGGACACCAGGCAAACATATCCCAGTTCTCACGCAGGAACTCGATGAGCGCGCTTTCCTATGCAAGAGGCATGCTCTTCGAGACGAGGGCCGTCTTCTTGGGGCCAGTCGGATGTATCTGGTGCGCCCTTGTGTCGTTGGTCGCATTGAAGGACGACTCGGGCGGTGATTTTTTGCCCTCATGGAAGAGGGTGCGATCGTTGGTGAGCGCCAGCTCCTGGAGCTGCTCCTGGGCTCCAAACGACTCAGAGATCTTGTTGAACTTGCGGTCGCACTCGTCGCACCGCTCGAAGTCACCGTTGACGGTGATGGTCCCATAAGGTCCTGGCATCTTGAGCTTGAGGTAGGCGTAATGCGGTACTGCCATGAATTTGGCATAAGCTGGTCGCCCGAGGATGACATGGTACTGCGACTTTCAGTCCACCTCGAACTCTATTTTCTCCTTCCTGAAGTTCTTTGGCTCGCCGACGATGACATCAAGCGTTATCGTGCCCAGGGGGTATACCGGCCGCCCCGGTACGATTCCATGGAAAGTGTTGACCGATGGCGTGAGGTTAGTTGTTAATATGTTCATCCCGCGCAACGTATTGACGAACATGATGTTGATGCCGCTGCCGCCATCCATGAAGACGCGGCTCATCGCGAAGCCGCCGATCTGGGCGTCGAGGACGAGGGCTGCATGACCTGGCCGTGGCACTTGTGGTGGATGGTCGTCGCGAGAGTAGACGATGCTCGCGTGAGACCACCTAATATATTCCGGCAGCGCCGGTGGTGACTTGACGGCGAGGTGCACCTGCCTCGTTATGAGCTTCTAGTCCCGGTTGGAAGGGCGTCCCTTTTATATCATGAACATGCGCCCGACGGGTTTCGGGTAGGAGTCTTCACCTGCTTGAGGTTCCTCAACGCGTGGTTGGAGCTGGATAGCTCCTGCCATATGTCCTGGTGGGGACAGAGCCGGGGCAGATGGTGCTCCGATGGCTGGCGTGCCTGGTACGACTTGCGCCTGCTGCTGGAGGAGGCATGTATACTGCACATGCAGCTCTTGAAAACCCTCACAATCCTTCATGAGGTGAGAGGACGTGAGGTTGCCATGCTCGTCCCTGAACATGTGGAATCTGCAGGCTCCTTGCAGAGTAGGGGGAGGGCGCGGCACTCGCCCGTTGCGCGACTGGCATGGTCGCCACTCCTGCTTGATGTTCTTGTTGCCCTTGTAACCGGTTGTTCGGCTGCCGCTTTCATAGCGACTGCTGTCACGGTTTCTTTGCTCGCGGTTGTCAGTAAAACCCGCCGCCACGAGTTCTGCGCCTTCATTGTCATCATATGCTCGTGACTTCCGCTTGCGGCAGCAATCGCTGCTATGGTGACTCCAGTGGCCTTGGTCGCCGTTCTCCGTGGGTGTGCCGCCACGCTCGTTGCATATAGAATCTTCTCCGTCTGCCCACTCATTAGCAATTTGCATGAGGTGAGCGATGGTCTTCGGCTTTACTCTTCCGAGCGCCTCCTTCAGCTCGAGTCGATAGACGCCTCAGGTGAACGTGTATATCGCGTTATCGTCTAAGATCATCTCTGCCGAGTTACGGAGGAGGGTCCACCGCTGGATGTACTCGCGCAGCGTCTCGCCCGATCGCTGCTTGCAAGCTCGAAGTTCTTCGAACAAGGCGGGCCGTTTGCATGTTCCGGCGAAGTTGCGGACGAAGTCTTCGCTGAAATCTTCCCAGCAAGTATATGCTCCCCGCGGCAAGCTTTTAAGCCAGGCTCGGGCGGACCCTAAGAGCATGAGCTGAATGTACTGCATGGCCGTGGAAGTGGAACCTCTCTGGCAAGTTACTGCCCTGAGGTAGTCCTCCAACCAGGCAGAGGGTTCTTGTAGACCATCGTACTTTAGGGTCTCAGAGGTTAGTCTAAATCCCTTTGGCATTCTTGCCCCTCAGATGCAGCGACTGAAGCATAATGCACCACAAGGTTCAAACTCTTCTTCGGAGTCTGGATTGTCGCTGCTCGTGTCGCGTGCGGCCCGTCTTGAGCGATTCCTATTAACCTTGCTCTGCGTGATGGCATTGCACGCGTCTTCACCTTCCGCGAGATGATATCGGTCTTCTCGTCCGCGAGTTGCGCGATGCCTTCGATCGCGGGTGATGCGGTTTTCTCGATCATGAACGGCACGCTCGTTGTTTACACATGTGATGTGATCCTCCTGATCGCGAGCAGCACGGTCGCCTCGTTCGCGGGTCCGCGGTTCATGCCGTGGGCTTTGTTGGCGCCGTGAAGGCGCGTTGTTGGCAGCCGCTGCAGCTACGGCCTTTATTAGCTTTTCACCCATAGCTTGGGTGATATGAAGCTGAGTTCGTCCATTCTGCAGAGTAACTGTGAACGAGTATACGCATTGCTCGGGCGGAGGAGCGCTTGATGATGCTGCCGTTATGACGGCCGTTTCCGTAGCTGGTCCCACGGGTGCTGTCATGTACACCTGCATGGGGAGGATGTGCGGAACTTCTAGGTCCGAGTCGCTTCCAAAGACGGACTCGAAGGTTGCTTGGGTTCTGCCGACGAAGTGAGTAGAACTCGTCGGCGGAGTCGATGAAGCATAGGGCACGACTGCCAGCTCAGTCATGCGTGCAAGATTGGCAGTTGGCGATGAAGATAGCGGTGTCACAGTCGAAAACGACGCGATCTCGTCGAGCGAATCGCCCGAGAACTCGTCGGAGGAGGACATGGCGAACATCGATGCAGCCGTCGATGGGGCGGATTCCACTGCAGTGATCAATGAGGTAGCGGGTGCTGTTGCCGCGATGTGCGGTGCGTCTGTTAGAAGGAGAGTGCCCCACTTGTTGACGAAGAAGCACAGTTCGCCGAATCTTACATCCACGCCTGCGTGCAGACCCACGAAGGCCGGAAGCGTGACCGGTGAGTGTGGGCTGAATCCCAGAGAGCCGAAGAAGATCGGCGATTGCAGATCCAGTGAGTCGTCGGTTGTCGATGATGAAGCCGCCGAATCCGTAGATCCAACACCAGTCTTTCCCACAGACGGCGCCAATTGACGTGGGGTTACCACGCCAAATCCCTCGGAGGTCATCCTTGGGTTTAGAGAAGAGGAGAAGATGGTGGTGTTGGTTAATTAATCCATCGGCTGACAAGTATGATTTACCCAGGTTCAGGCCCCCGAAGGTAAAAGCCCTACGTCCTGCTTGTCTGGTATTGATTGATGGAGCTTACAAAGGAGCTACAATGGCGAGATTGGTAGATGCGATCTCGCTAGGGTTTTGGTGGCAGGTATCAGCGTGTCCCTAGTCGGTAGCCCTCCCAGCCCTTAAATAGTATGGCTGGGTCTCGGGAACCCTCTACCGACTAGGGTTACAATTCGTAACCGACCTTCTCTTTGTCTAATCTTGAGCTTGTTTCCTTCGGTATGGGCCTTCTCTTTGGTCTTGTTCCGTGGGCCGTGACGATATTTGAACACCAAGTATCCAATCCGTGGGGCACCCGAAGGGTATACCCACGTCACCGGCGGTGATGTAGAAATCGTCCACGACAATATTTATGCGGAGAAGTTGATGAAGATCATGGTGGTCTTGAAGCTGTCGGATGAAGTGTTGCGCTGACGCTGTCAAGTCGCGGACGCCGTGGCCGTCGAGTTGTGGACGGCATGGTTTATCGAGCCAGAATCTTGAAGACGTCGCGGCTCAATGCCATAGAACTGTAGGCGGCGCGATCCGAATCGCTTGTCCATAGTCGGAGATGGTGGCAGCGTCGGAGTCGCCGTACTGCTGATCATAGTCGTGCCCCAAGCCGGACAAGCGTATGAAATATCTTGCATGTGATTAGCGTCTGCGGCCAAAAAATTCATGCATGTAGCTAGCTGGCCGGCCCGCTTTGATTGAATCACTGTACTGTAGTAGTATTTGTTTTATTTGCACAGGAGCTTTCCTTAGGAATCGATCTAGCTAGTGGCTGTTTATTTCTTAATGCAACCGGTGGAGTGCTTCCCAGCTGGCTCGGTTTTGACGACGGAAGAACAACAGTGTGGCCGGTGACCTCGGGACATGCAGCTGTCTTTGGCCGGGCGGCAGCTGATCGTTCGGCGCGGGCTTGCTTCGGTTTTTCGCCGCGTCAAACCATCTCTTCAGAGCCGCTCGAGGGTTTCGCGACGACCGCCAGATTGGATCTCTCAAGGCATCGTATCCAGCGCCGCTACTTTTGACGGAGAACTACTGCGTTGAAGCGGATGATCTGATCAGATACGATCTTGCGGAAGATGACGATGCTGATCGCGTTGGACCGGACGAGCCGGTAAGATGCGATCTGGCCGCCGTCATTGATGGTGAGGGATCCCGTCCGAATAACCACTCCAAGCGCCACAATTCGCACAGACGGCACCAACTGTCGTGGGATGATCACGGCAGTTGCTACACGGGGTAGCTTACGAGAGGTGGATTAGGCGGCGTAGGAGATTACGGGAGCGAGATTGCAAATGCGGAGTGATCCCTACATCCTGCTATAAGTCACTATGATCATGATAGATTGGTTTACATGGTGGCGGCCGGCTTAGAAGCTTAGGCGGCGGGTGTTGTGTCTAGCTGTTGCGTGTCTAGTTGTGTCATCCTATTCGGGTGCTCCTGCCTGTCTTTATATAGGTAGCCAGGTAGGGTTTACAAGGGTTCTAGTAAATTGCGTGTTGGGCCTAGCTGGGCCACCTCCATAATGGGGCACGTTGTACCTCCATGAGGATACCCGGAGGCCATATCTCTGTCAGCGCTCCAGGGGCAGGGGTGACCTGAGACCACGGCCCTGGGCCCACCCGTGGCTGGGACCCGCCCTTGCTCCTGGGGTGGCCCCTCCGTGAGCCCTCCTAGCTCCGTGGCTTATTTCCTTCAAAAAACGATTTTTCTATTTTTTCGGGAATTTTCCGACTTTTTATTCCTGCGCAAAAAACAAGACACCAATTGCAATTCTGCTGAAAACAACCTCAGTCCGGGTTAGTTCCAATCAAATCATGCAATTTAGAGGCAAAACAATAGCAAAAGTGTTTGGAAAAGTAGATACGTTTGCAGCGTATCAGCTCCCCCAAGCTTAGCTTATTGCTTGTCCTCAAGCAATTCAGTTGACAAACTGAACGCGATAAAAGAAAACTTTGACAAACACATTTGCTTCATTTGACATACAGAAGTTTATGCTATGATCAATGGTTTAACGAGCACATGAAAGAAGCTGGGAAAATAGTAGGGCTCAAGCAATTATGAAAAGTCATAAAAGGAACACCACATGCTAAGAGGCAATAATCTGAATGCAAACATTAGCACCAATACAATGCAAATAATAAAACATGGTGTAGTGATATCTCGCTTGCCCTTTGGTACAGCAAAACATGAATGCAAGGCACCTCTGAAATATTAAGTGAAGACTAGATGTATAGGTTTCAGAAATAAAAAGCATCTCATTCATACTTCATTCAATAATATTTTGGGACAAAGCACATTATACTCAGAATGACAACTATGCTCTCAAAGAAGGTGCTCAAAGAAGAATGAAGACTCAACATAAAAGTAAAGGATAGGCCCTTCGTAGAGGCAAGCAGAGATTAATCATGTGCTAGAGCTTTCCAATTTTGAAAGATAGAATTTAAAATGATTTTAGGCGGTGTGTGCTTTTGTCAACGACTGGTAGAAAAGAAATTCATTAGTCCCCCATGTCAAGCAAAGTTGTAGACTTTTGAGAGTGGCTCCCATAGAGGAATGAGTACGTTCCTCTTCTCCTTTGTTTATCACTAGTCAATGTTTGACTTATTTCTCAGGTGCATTGTGTGAATGAGAGATTAATGTTATGTTGTAATTATCTTTTGCGGGCTGGGAACCCTTGGCCAACTCTCGGAAAATTCAAATGAGCGTGTAATCCACGCTCATCGGGTGAAAGAGGGAGAAATAACTTTTCTCAACACGGGATATAACAAAACTCCTCTACTACTTCCTCATGAGCTAAAAACAGGAACACAAAAGAGAGCATTTTGAAGGTTTTAATGGTAGCACATGACAAATTTACTTGGAATGACGGTGAATACTTTTTGGCTTTAGGGAATTGTATGCACGAGTAGAGTTCCCACTCAGTACAGGCGAAGGCTAGCAAAAGATTGGGAAGCGACCAACTGAGAGCAATAACTGTCATAATCATGCTTTGCGACAAAATGATCATTAAACAAGGCATAACAGCAATACTTCCATTTTAAAACACAATAGATTGGCTAGGCAATATGGATTGTAATTTTAGTCTTGACATGTGTGAGCATGTGCCAAGTCAATCCAAATAATATTCAGATGAGGATATCACTTCACCATATTATATTATAAACAGAGCAAAACATGCTTATGCCTACATGACAAATTATTCACTCCTAGCAAGTTGAGACCAATCATAAGAGGACGTGAACCACTAAGCAATATTATCCGCACAACGATCTAACACAACAAGCTTAAAACATGAGCATGAGGATAGACATCTGTACAAATATGAAAACAAATAAATTTCATACCAAATCTTCTTATCACATCCGCTTCGTCAAATATCGTCATTATTGCTCGTCACTTGCACAACTGAAAGGTATTAAGATAATATAATTGTGCAAGCGTCACCGCAAACGTGAGCTGAACTCTGCAACAACTGTACAATAAAAAGGAAGAAGAGAAAATATTTTTGTGTTTTTCAATTAGTGAAAAGAAATATACAAAGACTAAAAAGGGAAATATTTTTGTTGTTTTTGATTTTATGGAGTGGAAACTAAATGAAACTACCAAACGAGAAACTAAAGGAAATGTTTTTGGCCTTTTTTATTAGGGAAATAAAAAGACGAAGAAAGAAAAATCTTTTGGGTTTTCTATTAATAAACGAAACGAGCGACTAGTAACAAGAAATAAAATTGAAAAGAATAAAAGGACTACAAAGGATGAGATAAACGGATACACATAGGGACAATGAACGCACCAACATACTATAAATGAGTGGACGAAATGAGAGAGATGTCGGTGAGAAATACGTACACCCCAAGTTTAGGCTTTTGCCTAAGCTGGGATCGGCTACCACTGTGGTTGCAAGTCCCAATTGGCGCCTGCCTAGGGCTGCCACTGCAAATCCTGCGGCTCCTCCTCGGGGACAAGTGTTGCGAGGTACTCGTCCAGCACCCCCTCAGGAAAAGAGTGTCCTCCCCTAGCAATAGAATCAAACAACACAGGAGCAGGTATCCGCACAAAGCGGGGGTTATCCAAATTAAAGGCAAACAACAACCTATACTTCAAGTTCTCTAAAGTGGAATCATTAGTGACAAAACGGTGAGATTTTATTGTAGCAAGGTTTAGCCTAGAAACATTCATCAAAATATCATCTTCTCTAACAGGCATTCCAACAAAAGAAAGCATGATTGAGGCAAAGATGCCTCCATAAATAGGTCCCCTATTATTGTCAGTGCTAAGACGACGAGCAATAAGGGCACCAGTATTATAAGTTGCATCATTGTCAATTGCAGCTGCCAAGATAGCAAGATCAGGACCAGTAATGTTACTAGTGTTGTGCCTAGCAAGGATGCAACGAGCTATCAAGTAACCAAAGTACCTCACAACGGGAAACTGAATGCTCCCAAATTTACCTCGCGCCGACTCCCTCCAATCGTCATGGCAGAGTCGAGCGTAGAGCACCCTTAGGTATCGAGGCTGCTCGTTTATCCTGCTAGTGAGCCCCTCAGCTAGCACACCTATGACCCTGAAAAACTCAGACAAAAGCATACTACATGGACGCTCATAGAGCATAAACTCCACACGAGGGTGATACAGATCATCAATAAAATTGAAACTCTGCACAAACATATTAGTGAGCTTCACATATTGAGGCCTCTCCTCTAGCACAATTCTTGACAGACTTGCACTAGTGATTAGGTTAGTGACCTCACCATCAATACATGCTGCATGTAAAAACTCATAACATGGGTATTGAGATGGACAAACATCCGATTCCCGGCCAAGTTCTATCACACCAATCTCCTCTAATTCCTCGTTGTATGAGGTTCTCATTGGTTGGCTAGAGCTTGAGCCCCTCGTCTCTTGATGGGAAGAGGATTCCTTTCTCTTGAAAATCCCACCTAAATTGAACTTGGACATCTTCTCTCTTTTCTGAAATTTTTAAACAAACCTCATAAAACTTGAAATTAAAGCATAGGAAGTGCATTAGACCACTCTAGCAACCCTATAACAACTAGCACGTGCATCAAGAACATCTAACAATTTGAATATCAAGCATGCAGGTTCATCTTAAAGGTTACCTACAGCAGCAAAATACTCAACATATACCAAACCATTCAAAATTTTAATTGGAGGAGTGGAGGAGTCACATACCGAAGAAGAGATGCTCCAAATTTCAGCAGAAATGATGTGCTGAATAAGGAGATCGAAAAATCCGAGCAAGAGCAGCAAGAACACGAGTTTGGGAAGTGGCAAAGTGATTTTTCGGGAGAGAGGAGGAAGATGGGGGCTGACTTACCTGGTGGGGCCCTCCACAGGGCAGGGCCGGCCCGTGGCCCCGGCCAGGCCTCCACCCACGGGTGGGACCTGCCCCTGCCACTGATGGGTCCCCCCTGGCCAGCCCCATAGCCCTCTGTGACTCATTTTTAATATAAAAATCATGTAATTTTTCTAGAATTTTTCAACAACTTTTATTTTGGAACTCATACAAAATTAAAATAAAAGAAATAAACCCAAAGATAATGATTAAGGGAAATAAACTAAGCATAGAATAAAAATTTCAAAATAATAAAGATGGATAACAGGAGCTAAAACAAATAGCAATCAAACTCTTTATGTGATTAAAGTTGATTTGTTGGCAACGCTGATCAAGTCTTGCCACCACACCAAATTTATATATCATAAATTTTTTGATTTTCATTAAGTGACTATGTTACCTCATATCTTATAGGCATTGTCCCAATCATGAGAGTATCATTTTTTCTTTGGTGAATAAGAATACGACAATCAATAGCTCCAATCTTTATGGCTTCGATATTTTCAATTGAGTTCAAGCCATATTTATTATCAACTTTCGGAAAATACACCATGTGCTCTTTATCATCAACGTGAAAAGTGACTTTCCCTTTGTTACAATCAATAATAGCCCCTGCATTATTAAAGGTCTTTCAAGAATAATATACATATTCTCATCTTCGGGCATCTCCAACACAACAAAGTCGGTTAAGATTAAACAATTAGCAACTTTAACAGGAACATCCTCACAAACACCGATTGGCACAACAGTAGATTTATCCGCCATTTGTAATGAAACATCAGAGGTATAGGCTTATCTAAATATAGTCTTTTATAAAGATAAAAAGGCATAACACTAACTCCTGCACCAAGATCACACAAAGAAGTTCTAACATAATTATTTTTAATGGAGCAAGGAATAGTGGGTATACCTAGATCACCAAGCTTCTTGGGAATCTTACCATTGAAAGAGTAATTAGCAAGCATAGTATAAATCTCCTCATTAGGGATTTTTCTCTTATTAGAAACAATATCTTTCATATATACTTCGAATAAGGAGGCAATTTGATAGCATCAGTTAAAGGAATTTGCAAAAAGAGAGGCTTCATCCACTCACAAAATTTATTATAGTGCTCCTCTTCTTTAGTTTTGTGAGATTTAGATGGGAAAGGCATAGGTTTTTGCACCCATGTATCTCTTTCTTTTCCATGCTTTCTAGCAACGGGAGGCGTAGGCTCCTCCTCCTGTTCTTAAGTTTTATCATTATCATTCTCATGTTCATTTCCACTCTCAGTTTCAGCATCAGAGATAGAAATATTATTAGGATTATCTAAGACAGGTTCTTTATCAATTTCTAACTCATTAGTCCCTCCTACTTCTTTATGCTTCTTCTTTTTCTTTTTCTTTTTAGGAGGACTAGCAATATTATTTTCAGCTAATTGGGACCCTTGTTCAATTCTTTTAGGATGTCCTTCAGGGTACAAAGGATCTTGAGTAGCAGTACCACCTCTAGTTATTACACCACAAGTTTGTTTATTTTGTATAGGAATACCAGCAAGCAAATCTTTTTGTACTTTAGTGATTTGTTCAAGTTGAGTTTGAACCATATGAAAATTCTTAACAAGACCTCTAACATCATTAGTAGTTTTTTCCAAAACAGTATGCCAGTTTTTAATGACACAAGAATTATCATTCAATTGTTCTTGAACATGTGTATTAAAATGAAGCTGTTTAACAATAAACCTATCAAATTCATCCAAACATTAATCAGGAGGTTTACTATAAGGAATATCACCAGCATCAAAGTCATGAACAGAGTGTACCTCTACCACAGGGGGATGAGTGGTAGGCTCACATAGAGTTTCAATTGGAGTTAACTTCTTTACATCTTCAGCTTTAATGCCTTTCTCCTTGATAGATTTCTTGGCTTCTTGCATATCTTCTTGATTTAAGAAGAGCACTCCCCTTTTCTTTGAGGTTGGCAATGGAGGAGGCTCGGGAATGGTCCAATCATCATGGTTCTGGGCTATTTTAGCCATTAATTCTTCAGCTTCATTTGGAGTCCTTTTCCTGAAAATACAACCAGCACAACTATCTAGGTATGTCCTAGATTCAACAGTTGGTCCATTATAAAATATATAAATAAGCTCATTCTTTGGTATCCCATGTACTGGCCGAGCTCTGAGTAATGAGCAAAACCTCCCCCAAGCTTTGGGGAGATGCTCATCCTCCAATTGTTTGAAATTGTCAATTCTCTGTAGAGCTGCATGCTGCATATGAGCGGGAAAATATTTTTGCAAAGAAGACATCAAACAATTCATGATGGTTTTTAATAAACCATATGATAAGCTATTAAACCACACTTTAGCATCACCTTTTAATGAAAAAGGAAACAACTTCACTAAATAGTATTGTTGTATCTGTCGGCACAGTGGAAACCAGGGTACCACGGGCCGGCCTGCCAGGGCCCACAACATTCTTCAGATGATTTCGCTAAGGGCCAGGCTCTCCAAGCCTGGCGAGCCTCGCGAGGGTTTTTCCCCTTGCGAGGGACCTATCCTCCTCACGAGGGCTCTTTCCCTCGCGAGGGACCTCCTCTCGAGAGGGCATCTCCAGGGACCAAGCAAAAGGCTCGGCGAAGCCTTCAGCCTCGCCAGGGTTTCCTTCCTCTCGAAGCCAGCTCTGCCTCCGCGGCAGAGCACACATGGGCTCTGCACCCTCCGCAGAGTCACGGGCGCGCCAGCGCGCGGTGACGGCAGCGCCGCAGTTTCCGTTCTCATGTATAAAGCAGTCAACAATGCTCCACCAAGCAAAGGAGCTACAAGAATTGCCACTTTGGTGATAAGGGGACCGTCTGCAGCTACGCTCCAAGGGCGCCGTGGGACACATCCCACCTCAGCGGTGCCAGCCCACCGTCCTGGCTGGACGGTGGCTTTTCCAGCTTTGGTGACACCGCTCCCTGCCGTGGATCGCGTCCATGGACTCCACCTTTATCGTGCATCCGTCCTCCTCCTTCGTCGCCATGTGGTAGCCCTTCCCGCCAAGACATTTGGGGGAAGAGGTCCGAGACACCTATAAAAGGAGGGGGAGCACGCTCGGGCAAGGGGTCGGAAGCTCTGAGTTATAGGGTTAGCCATTGTTAGTGTAACAGCCCTAGCTTGGAAATGAAGAATACGAAGAATTTTTCCACTTTTGCTTTCTTGTTTGCATCATGGCATACCCTTTAAATTGCTTGTGATAACAAACCACAATTGGAAAACATTGTTAAAAGGGAAGCCCAACCTTCCCCAAACTATAACCTTTGAAATGTAAGCTAAGGTGTGACCCATGTCATGGCATGTGACCATATGGTTCACCAAGTTCTCTAAGTTCACCTCAAGTGCTAAGAACCAAATGGATGGTTTCCAATTTTGTTTCCAATCTATTTATGCCTCTAAATGTGGTTCATAGCCTTGGTCATTGGTAAGCCTTGTCATGGTGCTCAAAGGCTCAAGTAATTGTATGCTGAGCTAGTTTATCTGTTGGAGATGTTCCCAGAATTTTGGTATATTTTCTGGAAATTGTTTTGTACTCCAAACAGAAAAAGCCATTTCTGTTTTGTTCTGGTTCACCGGAACTACCGGTCCGGTGACCGGAAGTACCGGTGCCCCGTCACCTCTGTGGCGACAGTGCGCGCCACTGTCGCCATGGCCGCCCGCCCTCACCTGCTCCCTCGCGCAGCAGTGTCCCCCCTAGGGTTAAGTGACCCCGTGACCCTCACCTGCTCCCCTCTCGCTCCCCACACCGTTCCCCACGAGCAGCACTCCCTAACCCTAACCCTAGATCGTGCCCTGCTGCTCCCCGTCGCCGCCGTGGCCGCCGTGCACGCCGCCGTCGACCCCGTCCGCCCCAGCGCGATTGAAGGCCACCGTCGGCTCCGCCTCGTCCTCCTCTCCCTCCCCGCCGAAGGAATCGGCCGGAGCCGCCCCAATACGCCGTCGCCGCTCGTTTCCTCTCCGCCGCCGGCCGCCACCGTTCGAGCTCGATTGCCGCCGCCCTCGTCCTCCCCGAGCCTCGCCGTCGAGTTCACCGCATTGCTGGTGAGCTGCTCTTCCTCCTGGACGCCGTCGTTCTTCCCCTCTCCCTCTCTAGCCCTGGGTCGCCGCCGCTCTGCTCACTCTCGCCGCCGGCCGCCGTAATGACCGTCGCTCCGGCGACCAATAGGTGGCGGCGCCGCTACCCTTTGGTTCGTCGTCGCCCCGCGCGTCTGATGCGTCCACTTGCGCGTCCTAGGAGTCACCCTATCGCCGAGCGCGTGCACGACGCGCGCGTGCTCACCGCGCGCGTTCCCGCTGTCGCCGAGCTCAAATTCCACGACCGGAAGTAGTGTAGTTCCGGTAAACCGGAAGTAGCAGCGGTAGTTCCGCTAGTTCCAGATTTCGGTACTGGATAGTTGCGTTCTTACGCGGAAGTAGAACCGGAGGTGACACCGGAAGTACCGCTAAACCGGTACTACCGGCCACTTCACCGGAAGTACCGGAAATTCTCTATTTTCGGTACTGGATGTGTCGAACCACGCCCGGAACTGGAACCGGAAGTACCGGCAAACCGGAACTACCGGCCCACTTACCGGAAGTTCCGGCAGTCTGTGTTAACTTTTGAATAAATCATAACTTAATAACCGTTAAGCCAAATCTTGTGAATGATATATCAATTTGATCAGCAATTCAAAGTCTTTCCATCTATGCTAATGTCACATCATGATCACAAATACTTAAGTGGTGTTCTTCATAAATTGATAAAAGAGGTTATTTTCAAATAATTATTTTAATTCGCTATTTATTCATCGGTGCTCCGAAAATTATGAATAAATCACCAAAATGATCGGAATGACGAACTCTATCCAATCACGTCATCTTCATGCATGTTTGAGCCACTTCTCTAATAATTTGATAATTTATGATAATAGTGGTCACTAAGATAAATATGGGGTTGATCCCAAATAATTTCACTAATTATTTGGCTCCCCATTTAATTATGCCTTTAAATTTATATACTAATATCCTTGCATCAATTTGACATGTCATCATGTGATTGAGCATCGCACTTGTGTTCTTGTGATTTATGTGTGCTTTGTATTTCTTTGGGTATCGATAGATTCCGGAGTCGAGGGTCTCTCTACTTACCCCGACGATCAATACTTCACGCCCGGGCAGCAAGGCAAGAGATAACCTAACCTTCTTGGCATCTAGCATCCTATGTTGTTATCAAATTATTTTATCCACCATATTATTGCATGCGGTTCATATGTCTCTTTTGGTAAATATTAGAATATCCTATGAATGCATGATCTTCCCCGAGCCAGTCACATGTATCCCGACCTATGAAACCTAGGGTTGAAGTGTTGGCCCGAGATAAAGATAGAATTGATGTATTTATATGCTTAGCTATGCTTAGCCATGCTTAGTTAAATATTAGTTGTGTCCGTTGTTTATTTCCATAATTATTGTTGAAGATGGAATGATGCGGACTTGGTGGATATGTGGGGTGCTTAATTAAAATGCTAAGTAGGCTTGGGTGAGTTGCCATCGGGGATGGTGTTTTGCCTCACTCTTGCCCCTAGGTGCGAGTTCCTGTCTTCGGAACCAAGGTCTGAGCGTGCTGCCATTGGTGGGTGTATGGGCGCCTTACTAGCTAAATAACTTGTGCGGGCGTATCCAAGGGTCCTCTAGTTCGGGTTTCCATTTGCGTGTGAGTGGAAAAGATGATGTTGACGAGGATTTGCGTGTAGGACGTGGCGATGGGGCAGGGCGCTGGGAGCGCTGAACCTGTCCTGTGGCCACAGATGACTCTTGGATATTCTCACGTGAGGTAAAGGCTTAACCGCGCCTGCTCGCCGGCCTTCCCCGGAAGAGGGTCAATTAGGTGAGCCGGACGGTACCAATGGATAAGAAGCTGGGAGGTCCCTCGGGAACCTGGCGACTTTCACATAGTACACCCCTGCAGGGTTAATCTTTTCGAAAAGCCGTGTCCGCGGTTATGGACGCCTTGGGAATGGATTTACGGGATCATAGAGAACCTTAACCTTAATTAATTAATTTGGCAGCTAAAGGTTGCAACTCAACGTGTGTGTAAGAGGTTCATTTCCTCGAGGGTGATTCGAGGGAGTGCCTTTGGTGGAGATGTGAGTGGTGTTGGTTACAAAAGGGTTCGATGAGAACCAATGATGAAAATGTTACTCTCTTTCCCCTTTATGAAAATATTCTGAGTAGACGAATGCCATGTGTCATTTATGTTTCGATTTATGAAATGTAGCTTTATGCAAAAGAAATACATATACAGCTTTAGAGCCTCCGTCAGTCATTGGGCCTATATCGCCCTACTAAACTTGCGAGTACATCGTACTCAGTCTCTCTTTGCTGCCTCTATGTATTTGTATTTCAGAGGAGGACGACACCGAGCAACTAGGTGGGTTCTTCGTTGACGTCGACTACTAGTCTGGGGTTCCCAGGTGGCAGCTTGGGACCGTGGAACAAGCTGGCTGGGATGATGTTTATTGTAGGCCTCTTAGGCCATATTTTGCTTCTTGTTGTTAGACAACACTACCCGCTTCCGCTTGTTGAATTGTTGGATCTGTGATCCTTTTGCTTGTAATATTTGTATTCTTCTCGTTATATGAGTTGCTATACTTTTGTGTCGTAGAGTCATGCTTTGTGCCAGTTCTGTTCCACAAGTCTCGATCTTTGTCTTATACATTGATGGTTGTGTCGGATTCATAGCCTCTCTGTATAATTCCGGGGTCGGGGCGTTACAAGTTGGTATCAGAGCAGGACTGCCTGTAGGAAACCCTTTCTTTTGGTCGATGTCGAGTCTAGTAAAAATTATTTATAACCTAAAAATGAGTTGTGAAAACCTTCTTAGGATTCTTTTTACTTCTCATCCAACTCGCTCTACTCTGATTCTTACCTCTATTTGTTTTAAGCTTGGTGTCGATGTTTAGGTTCTCGGGGTTTGGGTTCTTACCGTCCAGTTATGCCTCGAGTCCGTTATATCCGTTTGATACCGCCTCGATGACGTGATGTCACCGTGGTTGCCTAAATCTGTCTTTGGTGTCTATTGCTTCTTAAATATCTATATCTGGAAGCAACCAATGATCTATCTAATCTGTCAGAATTGGTTACTAACTTGTCGTTGTTCCAATTCTTCAGAATGGCTCCTACCCGTCGTGGGGAACATAGCAACCCTGATCCACCACCGCCACCCTCAATGGCGGAGGTTATGATGGCTATCGAGCAAAACCGTCTGCGCAATGAGCTGTTGCTCGAGCAGTTGGTCCAGCAAGGGGCCAGGAGGAACACGGACTGCACCACCCTCAACCAGTTCTTGCGGTCCCAACCTCCCACCTTTTGTGAAGCTAAGGAGCCGCTTGATGCGGATGATTGGCTTCGGGCTATCGAGCGCAAGTTTGCCGCTCTTCACGTCCCGGCGGCGGAGCATGTCAACTTCGCCACCTACCTTCTGGAAGGAGCCGCCGGATCCTGGTGGGAGAGCCACGTGGCTATGGTTGCTGCGGGCCATGTTGTCACTTGGGAAGAATTCCGCACCGCCTTCCGTGCGGCGTACATCCCCAAGCCCATCCTCGAGCTCAAGAGGCGGGAGTTCCTGGACTTAACCCAGGGACGTATGGACGTCCAGTCCTATGGACGGGAGTTCAACCACCTCTCCCGTTACGCCCCTCGGGACGTGACGAATGATGAGGACAAGCAATACCTCTTCCGCAAGGGGCTCGCACCTCGTCTCCGATACGAGCTCCTACCCTTCAAGTTCACCTCCTACCAAGAGCTCTACAACCAGGCTCTCACCATGGAGCAAGGTAGGAAGGAGCTAGAGGCTTCTAAGAGGCCAGTTTCCACCGACCACCAGAGCTCCTCCTCCTCCGCGGGCAAGAAGCGCAAGGTCTTCGTGCCTTTCAGCGCCGTGCCAAAGGCGCCCTTCGCGCCGAAGCCCACCGGGTACCTGCCACCTCCGCCTCGCCCAGCTACCTCGACCTTGGGTGCGGCTGGAGGCGGTTTTCGACCTCGACTACCTGCACCACCGGGGCTCACTTGCTTCGCTTGTGGCCAGCCGGGGCACTACTCCAGGGAGTGTCCCCAGAAGGCACCGGCTCCCTCAGCACCTGCACCAGCACCCTCTACCCCAGCCGCCAAGGCTACCACCGTCAGCCGTGGCCGCCTGAACCACGTCTCGGCTGAAGGCGTTGAGGAGGACCCCGGAGTTCTCATGGGTATGCTTCGAATCAATACATATCCAGCTTCAGTATTATTTGATTCTGGAGCTTCGCATTCGTTCATATCCATATCATATGCACACAACCATCAATTACCGTTTGTGATGATGGATCCTCCGTTAGTGGTCAAGACACCCGGCTCTAGTTGGCGTACCAATTGGATATCTCCCGATGTTCAAATAGCCATAGGGTCAGTCCCTTTTCCGTTCTCATTGATAGCCCTGAGGTCAGAGGGTATCGATGTTATTCTGGGCATGGATTGGCTAGTGAAATATCAGGCCAACCTGGATTGTGCTGCCAAGACTGTCACCGTGTTCCACCCAAGGTATGGAGAAGTGCGTTACTGGTCCCCAACTTCTGCAACTCCTTCCGCAGCCACTCCTCTTTCACCGGAGATCAGTCTTTATTTCCTGGAAGGAATCACCCCGCCTGATATGTCTGAAGTCGCTGTGGTGTGTGATTTCCCCGATGTCTTTCCGGAGGAATTGCCCGGCATGCCACCCGATCGCAGCGTGGAGTTTGTGATTGAGTTGGTTCCGGGAACCGCCCCAGTTTCCAAGACGCCCTACCGTATGCCAACGGAAGAGCTAGCTGAATTGAAGAAGCAACTTGATGAGCTGCTGGAAAAAGAATTCATCCGGCCGAGTAGCTCACCTTGGGGCTGCCCGGTTATCTTTGTCAAGAAGAGGGATACAAATGTTCCTCGTCTGGTCGTTGACTACCGCCCTCTTAATGCGGTGACCATCAAGAACAAGTATCCAATTCCTCGAATAACCGACTTGTTCGATCAACTTAGCTGGAGCCACTGTGTTCTCCAAGATGGATCTGAGGTCAGGTTACCATCAGATAAAGATCCGAAGGAGGATATTCCTAAGACGGCCTTCACTACCCGCTATGGGTTATATGAGTACACCGTCATGTCTTTCGGCCTCACTAATGCTCCTGCTACATTCATGAGGCTGATGAACTCCATCTTCCACGAGTACCTCGACAAGTTCGTCATCATTTACATCGATGACATCCTTGTGTACTCCAAGACCGAAGACGAACATGCTGAGCATCTCCGACTTGTTTTGACCAAGCTTCGATGATCACCGTCTATATGCCAAGTTCTCTAAATGTGAGTTTTGGCTGAAGGAGCTCATCTCTCGGTCATGTGGTGTCCGCTGCCGGAGTAGCGGTGATACCTGACAAGATTCAGGCAATCCTGGATTGGCCAACTCCCAAATCCATCAAAGATATCCGAAGCTTCCTTGGATTGGCGGGTTATTACCGCCGATTCATTGAGGGCTTCTCCAAGATAGCCAAGGCGCTGACTGAACTCCTCAAGAAAGGCAAACCATTTGTGTGGTCAGACAAGGCTGAAGAGAGTTTCCAAACCCTCAAGGTCAAGCTCACCACCACCCCGGTACTTGTCCTTCCCGATACCGCCAAGGACTTTGTCGTCTATTGCGATGCATCTCTACAAGGTTTGGGATGTGTCTTGATGCAAGAGGGCCATGTGGTCGCTTATGCTTCCCGTCAACTCAAGCCACACGAGCAAAATTATCCAACTCATGATTTGGAGCTTGCCGCCGTGGTACATGCTCTGAAGCAATGGAGGCCCTACCTCTTGGGCAACCGTTGCGAGATCTACTCCGACCACCAAAGTCTGAAATATCTATTCACCCAGCCGGATCTGAACTTGAGGCAGAGGAGATGGCTGGAATTGATAAAAGACTATGATGTGACTCTAAATTATCAGCCCGGCAAGGCAAATGTCGTGGCGGATGCTCTAAGCCGCAAAGCCTATTGCAATACCGTGATGGTTGAAAAGGCGCAACCGGCTCTCCACGAGGAATTTGCTAAATTGAATTTGGAAATTGTTCCTTCGGGCTTTCTAGCTAACCTTGAGATCAAATCCACTCTCGAGGATGATATCAAGGCCGCCCAACAAAATGATCCTGAAATCCTTGAGATCAAAGAGAAGATCGCTAATGGAAAGGCCAATTGTTTCTCGGTTGATGACAGCGGTGTTGTCTATTTCGGTGACCGTCTAGTGGTGCCCAAGAGTGGAAATTCGAGGGAGTTGATACTCTCTGAAGCTCATGAGTCACCCATCTCTATTCACCCCGGTAGCACCAAAATGTACCAAGATCTTCGACCTCAATTCTGGTGGTCTTGCATGAAGCGCGAGATCGCCGAGTATGTTGCTGAATGCGACGTCTGTCGCCGAGTGAAGGCTGAACATCAACGGCCAGCTGGCACCCTTCGCCCCATAGCCATTCCTGAGTGGAAATGGGATGAAATTGGTATGGATTTCATCACCGGTTTCCCAAGATCACAAAAGGGCAACAATGCCATCTGGGTCGTCATCGACCGCCTGTCCAAGGTAGCCCATTTCCTACCGGTTCGCGAGGATATAAATGCAACTCAATTGGCCGAGTTGTATGTTGCCCGCATTGTTCCTCTCCACGGTGTTCCATTGAGGATCATCTCCGACCGTGGGAGCCTTTTCGTGTCCAAATTCTGGCAGGCTTTCCAAAATGCTATGGGAACCCGCCTCAACTTCAGCACCGCCTATCATCCTCAGACCGACGGGCAAACTGAAAGAGTAAATCAAGTTCTTGAGGATATGCTTCGGGCTTGTGTCATCTCCTTCGGTAAGGGTTGGGAGAAATACCTTCCTCTCGCCGAGTTCTCCTACAACAATAGTTATCAAGCCAGTTTGCAAATGGCACCCTTTGAGGTCCTTTATGGGAGAAAATGTCGGACTCCCCTCAATTGGTCTGAAACTGGAGAGAGGCCACTCTTCGGTCCGGATGTGATCAACGAAGCCGAAGAGAAAGTCCGTGTCATTCGGGAAAATCTCAAAGCCGCTCAATCCCGTCAGAAAAGCTATTATGACAAGCACCATCAAGAGGTCCACTATGAAATTGGTGACAAGGCCTATCTTCGAGTCTCTCCTCTTCGAGGCGTTCGTCGCTTTGGAATCAAGGGTAAACTGGCACCTCGCTTTGTTGGCCCTTTCACCGTCCTAGCCAAGCGAGGAGATCTCTCCTATCAACTTGAGTTGCCCTCCAACTTCCCGGATGTCCATGATGTTTTCCATGTTTCCCAACTACGTCGTTGCTTCAAGGATCCCATCCGTGGGGTTGATCATGAGGCATTGGACATTCAGGAGGATTTGACCTATCGCGAGCATCCTATCCGCATCTTGGATGAAGCGGAGAGGAAAACCCGCAACAAGTCCATCAAGTTTCTCAAGGTCCAATGGTCCAACCATTCCGAGGAAGAAGCCACATGGGAGCGAGAAACTAGTCTTCGTCAGGAATACCCCGCCTTCTTCACTCAAGCCTAGAATCTCGGGACGAGATTCCTGTAAGGGGGGTAGATTTGTAACAGCCCTAGCTTGGAAATGAAAAATACGAAGAATTTTTCCACTTTTGCTTTCTTGTTTGCATCATGGCATACCCTTTAAATTGCTTGTGATAACAAACCACAATTGGAAAACATTGTTAAAAGGGAAGCCCAACCTTCCCCAAACTATAACCTTTGAAATGTAAGCTAAGGTGTGACCCATGTCATGACATGTGACCATATGGTTCACCAAGTTCTCTAAGTTCACCTCAAGTGCTAAGAACCAAATGGATGGTTTCCAATTTTGTTTCCAATCTATTTATGCCTCTAAATGTGGTTCATAGCCTTGGTCATTGGTAAGCCTTGTCATGGTGCTCAAAGGCTCAAGTAATTGTATGCTGAGCTAGTTTATCTGTTGGAGATGTTCCCAGAATTTTGGTATATTTTCTGGAAATTGTTTTGTACTCCAAACAGAAAAAGCCATTTCTGTTTTGTTCTGGTTCACCGGAACTACCGGTCCGGTGACCGGAAGTACCGGTGCCCCGTCACCTCTGTGGCGACAGTGCGCGCCACTGTCGCCATGGCCGCCCGCCCTCACCTGCTCCCTCGCGCAGCAGTGTCCCCCCTAGGGTTAAGTGACCCCGTGACCCTCACCTGCTCCCCTCTCGCTCCCCACACCGTTCCCCACGAGCAGCACTCCCTAACCCTAACCCTAGATCGTGCCCTGCTGCTCCCCGCCGCCGTGGCCGCCGTGCACGCCGCCGTCGACCCCGTCCGCCCCAGCGCGATTGAAGGCCACCGTCGGCTCCGCCTCGTCCTCCTCTCCCTCCCCGCCGAAGGAATCGGCCGGAGCCACCCCAATACGCCGTCGCCGCTCGTTTCCTCTCCGCCACCGGCCGCCACCGTTCGAGCTCGATTGCCGCCGCCCTCGTCCTCCCCGAGCCTCGCCGTCGAGTTCACCGCATTACTGGTGAGCTGCTCTTCCTCCTGGACGTCATCGTTCTTCCCCTCTCCCTCTCTAGCCCTGGGTCGCCGCCGCTCTGCTCACTCTCGCCGCCGGCCGCCGTAATGACCGTCGCTCCGGCGACCAATAGGTGGCGGCGCCGCTACCCTTTGGTTCGTCGTCGCCCCGCGCGTCTGATGCATCCACTTGCGCGTCCTAGGAGTCACCCTATCGCCGAGCGCGTGCACGACGCGCGCGTGCTCACCGCGCGCGTTCCCGCCGTCGCCGAGCTCAAATTCCACGACCGGAAGTAGTGTAGTTCCGGTAAACCGGAAGTAGCAGCGGTAGTTCCGCTAGTTCCAGATTTCGGTACTGGATAGTTGCGTTCTTAAGCGGAAGTAGAACCGGAGGTGACACCGGAAGTACCGCTAAACCGGTACTACCGGCCACTTCACCGGAAGTACCGGAAATTCTCTATTTTCGGTACTGGATGTGTCGAACCACGCCCGGAACTGGAACCGGAAGTACCGGCAAACCGGAACTACCGGCCCACTTACCAGAAGTTCCGGCAGTCTGTGTTAACTTTTGAATAAATCATAACTTAATAACCGTTAAGCCAAATCTTGTGAATGATATATCAATTTGATCAGCAATTCAAAGTCTTTCCATCTATGCTAATGTCACATCATGATAACAAATACTTAAGTGGTGTTCTTCATAAATTGATAAAAGAGGTTATTTTCAAATAATTATTTTTTAATTCGCTATTTATTCATCGGTGCTCCGAAAATTATGAATAAATCACCAAAATGATCGGAATGACGAACTCTATCCAATCACGTCATCTTCATGCATGTTTGAGCCACTTCTCTAATAATTTGATAATTTATGATAATAGTGGTCACTAAGATAAATATGGGGTTGATCCCAAATAATTTCACTAATTATTTGGCTCCCCATTTAATTATGCCTTTAAATTTATATACTAATATCCTTGCATCAATTTGACATGTCATCATGTGATTGAGCATCGCACTTGTGTTCTTGTGATTTATGTGTGCTTTGTATTTCTTTTGGGTATCGATAGATTCCGGAGTCGAGGGTCTCTCTACTTACCCCGACGATCAATACTTCACGCCCGGGCAGCAAGGCAAGAGATAACCTAACCTTCTTGGCATCTAGCATCCTATGTTGTTATCAAAGTATTTTATCCACCATATTATTGCATGCGGTTCATATGTCTCTTTTGGTAAATATTAGAATATCCTATGAATGCATGATCTTCCCCGAGCCAGTCACATGTATCCCGACCTATGAAACCTAGGGTTGAAGTGTTGGCCCGAGATAAAGATAGAATTGATGTATTTATATGCTTAGCTATGCTTAGCCATGCTTAGTTAAATATTAGTTGTGTCCGTTGTTTATTTCCATAATTATTGTTGAAGATGGAATGATGCGGACTTGGTGGATATGTGGGGTGCTTAATTAAAATGCTAAGTAGGCTTGGGTGAGTTGCCATCGGGGATGGTGTTTTGCCTCACTCTTGCCCCTAGGTGCGAGTTCCTGTCTTCGGAACCAAGGTCTGAGCGTGCTGCCATTGGTGGGTGTATGGGCGCCTTACTAGCTAAATAACTTGTGCGGGCGTATCCAAGGGTCCTCTAGTTCGGGTTTCCATTTGCGTGTGAGTGGAAAAGATGATGTTGACGAGGATTTGCGTGTAGGACGTGGCGATGGGGCAGGGCGCTGGGAGCGCTGAACCTGTCCTGTGGCCACAGATGACTCTTGGATATTCTCACGTGAGGTAAAGGCTTAACCGCGCCTGCTCGCCGGCCTTCCCCGGAAGAGGGTCAATTAGGTGAGCCGGACGGTACCAATGGATAAGAAGCTGGGAGGTCCCTCGGGAACCTGGCGACTTTCACATAGTACACCCCTGCAGGGTTAATCTTTTCGAAAAGCCATGTCCGCGGTTATGGACGCCTTGGGAATGGATTTACGGGATCATAGAGAACCTTAACCTTAATTAATTAATTTGGCAGCTAAAGGTTGCAACTCAACGTGTGTGTAAGAGGTTCATTTCCTCGAGGGTGATTCGAGGGAGTGCCTTTGGTGGAGATGTGAGTGGTGGTGGTTACAAAAGGGTTCGATGAGAACCAATGATAGTATTGATACTCTCTTTCCCCTTTATAAAAACATTTCTGAGTAGACGGATGCCATGTGTCATTTATGTTTCGGTTTATGAAAATTAGCTTTATGCAAAAGAAATACATATAAAGCTTTAGAGCCTCCGTCAGTCATTGGGCCTATATCTCCCTACTAAACTTGCGAGTACATCGTACTCAGTCTCTCTTTGCTGCCTCTATGTATTTGTATTTCAGAGGAGGACGACACCGAGCAACTAGGTGGGTTCTTCGTTGACGTCGACTACTAGTCTGGGGTTCCCAGGTGGCAGCTTGGGACCGTGGAACAAGCTGGCTTGGGTGATGTTTATTGTAGGCCTCTTAGGCCATATATTTGCTTCTTGTTGTTAGACAACACTACCCGCTTCCGCTTGTTGAATTGTTGGTTCTGTGATCCTTTTGCTTGTAATATTTGTATTCTTCTCGTTATATGAGTTGCTATACTTTTGTGTCATAGAGTCATGCTTTGTGCCAGTTCTGTTCCACAAGTCTCGATCTTTGTCTTATATATTGATGGTTGTGTCGGATTCATAGCCTCTCTGTATAATTCCGGGGTCGGGGCGTTTTACAGTTAGCCACCTTGAGCTCACCAAGCTCCCTTTGTACTGAAACCTCTCCAAGCAAGTGCAATACATCCAAGGCAGGACGTAGGGGTTTTACCTCTCCAAGAGGGCCCTGAACCTGGGTAACATCGCGTGTTCATATCTGCAGTGCCGTCCCACAGCGATCTTTGCGAGCATCGTCGCCGAGGCACGTTGAGGGTTGTTTGATTCTGTGTTCAGCCCCTTACTCGATCCTTGTGAGACACACCCAGTTCCTAGGACAGTTCTCCGACACCTGGCATGCCAGGTAGGGGGCTGAGGCGCGTCTTCAACCTCGACACCACCATGGCCGGCTCTCGCGCCGAATGCCTCGCTCGCCGGACGGCCAGCGCCGCCACCGCTCCCGCTGGCAACCCGCACGGCTGCCCGCGCGGAAGTGCTACTCCGGAGCGCCACGTCGACCCCGAGCCTCGCTTCGAGCACCCGGAGGATGACGACAACGACCACGCCGAGGACGACCTCGGCGAAGAGGAGGCCTCCTCCCTGCACCCGTCACGGGACCGTGCTGCGTCCTCGCTGGGCCGCCCTGCGCCCAGCCCGGCAGAGCACACATGGGCTCTGCACCCTCCGTAGAGTCACGGGCGCGCCAGCGCGCGTTGACGGCGGCACCGCAGTTTCCGTTCTCGTGTATAAAGCAGTCAACAATGCTCCACCCAGCAAAGGAGCTCCAAGAATTGCCACTTTGGTGATAAGGGGACCGTCTACAGCTACGATCCAAGGGCGTCGTGGGACACATCCCACCTCAGCGGCGCCAGCCCACCGTCCTGGCTGGACGGTGGCTTTTCCAGCTTTGGTGACACCGCTCCCTGCCGTGGACCGCGTCCATGGACTCCACCATCCGTCCTCCTCCTTCATCGCCATGTGGTAGCCCTTCCCGCCAAGACATTTGGGGGAAGAGGTCCGAGACACCTATAAAAGGAGGGGGAGCATGCTCAGGCAAGGGGTCGGAAGCTCTGAGTTATAGGGTTAGCCATTGTTAGCCACCTTGAGCTCGCCAAGCTCCCTTTGTACTGAAACCTCTCCAAGCAAGTGCAATACATCCAAGGCAGGACATAGGGGTTTTACCTCTCCAAGAGGGCCCTGAACCTGGGTAACATCGCGTGTTCATATCTGCAGTGCCGTCCCACAGCGATCTTTGCGAGCATCATCGCCGAGGCACATTGAGGGTTGTTTGATTCCGTGTTCAGCCCCTTACTCGATCCTTGTGAGACACACCTAGTTCCTGGGACAGTTCTCCGACACCTGGCGCGCCAGGTAGGGGGCTGAGAAGCATCTTCAACCTCGACACCGCCATGGCCGGCTCTCGCGCCGAACGCCTCACTCGCCGGACGGCCAGCGCCGCCACCGCTCCTGCTGGCAACCCGCGCGGCTGCCCGCGCGGAAGTGCTGCTCCGGAGCGCCACGTCGACCCCGAGCCCCACTTCGAGCACCCGGAGGACGACGACAACGACCACACCGAGGACGACCTCGGCGAAGAGGAGGCCTCCTCCCTGCACCCGTCGCGGGACCGTGCTGCCTCCTCGCTGGGCCGCCCTGCGCCCAGCCCGGCAACTGCGCTTCTCATGGCGCAGGAGCTGCTACAGTACCGTACCACGCCGGAGGCCCAAGAAGCCTGGCTCAACCACCTCTCCGAGCTCGTCGGCGCCGCTCGCGTTGCCCCTCCTGCACCTTCTCATTCACTGGTTCTCTCTGCGTGCGCAGGGGACGTGGCGCACGGCGCGCCGCATGCGCCTCCTCGTCATCCCGCACCCGCTCCAGCTCCACCAGTTCTGCCGCAACCCGCTCCAGCCGGGGCTCCTCCTTGCGACAACCGCGCTGCGTCGCACGCGTCATCGCCGCATGACTGCCAAATCGTGCAGCGAGCCCCGGAGGACGCACGCGTGAGCATCGAGCGCCACCAGGATCGCCACAACCGCGCCGTCCAGGACGTCGCCACAGCGGGGCGCCACCTCCGCGCCACCCTCGCCAGCGGCCCGGTCACCTACGGCACGACGGCCGCGTTCACTCGCAGCCTCCGTCGCGTCGTCTGGCTGGTCAAGTTCAGGCCGGATCTTCCTCCGCGCTACAACGGCAAGAACAACCCCCTGGAGTTAGCTCTACACTTTGGCCATCCAGGCCACAGGGGGCGACGACAAAGTCATGGCGAACTGGTTCCCCATGGCCCTTAAGGACTCCGCATCCTCGTGGCTCATGAACCTCCCCGCCGAGTCCATTAACACCTGGGAGGACATCTGCCGGTGCTTCGTCGCCAACTTCAAGGGCACGTACGAGCGCGGCCTCATGTACAACGACCTCCGCGTCGTGCGCCAGAAGCCTGGCGAGACCCTCTGCAAGTACATCCAGCGCTTCAGCCAGCTACACAACAAGATCCCCAACGCCACCGACGCGCAGGTCATTTCGGCCTTCCAGGCTGGGGTCACGGACGTGCGGATGCTCGAGAAGCTCGACATCCACGACAACATCACCACCGTCGTCAAGCTCTTCGACTTGGCAGACAAGTGCGACAAGTCTGAGGAGGGCCGCTTGTTCGTCAAGAACGAGCCAGGGGACCCCGCCGAGGGATCCAAGAAGAAGAAGAAATCCACCGAGAAGCGCAAGACCACTGCGGTCCTCGCGGCTGAGCCTGACGCCAAGCAGCCTCGCGTTGCCGCTCCAACCGCGGACCCCGAGAAGAAAGATGACCGCCCCTTCTGCATCTACCACAACAGGCATTCCCATGCCACCGAGGACTGCTATGACCTCAAGAGGCTTCGCGAGGCTCGCGGGGCTCGTGAGGCTAACGAGCGGCAGCGAGGTCGCGGCGGCCGCGGCGGCAGCCGCGGCAGCCGCGGGGGGCGACGCTGCAACAACAACAACTACGACGACAACTACCAGCAGAACCCTCAAGCCAATGCCGCCCAGCCCACGAACGACAACCTCCCTGCCGAGACTCCTGAGGGCTACCAGGTGCCTCGCGGGCCGCTTGCATCCTCGGCGGGGCTCAGGCCCCCAGCTCCAACCGCCACTTCACGCAACTCGCTCGTGAGATCGCAGCAGCGCTTCCCGGGGTTGAGGCCTCCAGGCCCCTCAAGTGGTCCTAGTACCCCATCACTTTCGACTCCAGCGATCACCCCAAGTCCACCTCGACTGTGGGCACCATCCCGCTGGTCTGCACTCCCACCATCAACAACATTGCAGTCTCTAAGACGCTCATCGATGGGGGTGCAGGCCTCAACGTCATCTCTGTCGAGACTTTCGAGAAGCTGCAGGTGCCCTACGAGCGGCTCATGCCCACCAGGCCTTCTCGGGGGTGACAGAGGGTCTCACCACCCCTTTGGGGCAAGTGAGGCTCGCGGTCACTTTCGGCACGCAGGCCAACTACCGCACCGAGCTGATCGACTTCGACGTCGCGCACATCGGCCTGCCCTACAACGCCATCATCGGCTACCCCGCCCTCGCCAAGTTCATGGCGGTGACCCACCACGCCTACAACCTCGTCAAGCTCCCTGGCTCGGGTGGCACCATCGTCATCCGCGGCATGGTCTCAGACGCCCTGTACGCTGCGCAAGCGGCTTACAAGGCTGTCGCGGTGGCGTCACCCGCTGACGAGGATGAGGAGCCCCTCCCGAGGCCCCCCGCGAAGAAGAAGCAGTTGTTCTCTCAGGAGAAGACCGTGACGAAGCAAGTGCCTGCTCTTCAGGCAAATGGCTCGGGGGCTAGCGTCACCATCGGCGCCAACTTGCCTCCCAAATAGGAAAGCGCGCTCGTCACCTTCCTCAGGGCAAACTCTGACATGTTCGCATGGACACCGTCAGATATGTCTGGAGTACCGAGGGAGGTGATCGAGCACCTCTTAGCCGTGTGTCCAAATGCACACCCCGTGAAGCAAAAGGCGCGGCGCCAGGCGCCAGAGAAGCAAGATTTCATCATCCAAGAAGTAGAAAGTTGAAGAAAGCTAGCATCATCAAGGAAGTTGTCCATCCCACTTGGCTCGCCAATGGTGTGGTCGTCCCCAAGCACACCGGAGGAAGCCGCCTCTGCATCGACTTCACCGACCTCAACAAAGCCTGCCCCCAAGGACCCCTATCCCCTCCCGAGGATCGACCAGATCGTGGACTCCACCGCCGGCTGCGCACTCCTCTGTTTTCTGGATGCCTTCTCAGGCTATCACCAGATCAAGATGGCGAAGGAGGACAAGGAGAAGACAACATTTCTCACCCCTTGTGGTGTGTTTTGCTACGTCTACATGCCCTTCGGCCTGAAAAACCCCGGTGCCACTTTCCAGCGCCTCATGAGGATCACCTTGGGGGCTCAAATGGGGAGGAATGCAGAGGCCTACGTCGACGACATCGTGGTCAAGACCCGCGAAGAGGACACGCTCATCAAGGACCTCGAGGAGACCTTTGCCAACCTGCGCAAGGTAAACATCAAGCTGAACCCCGCCAAGTGCGTCTTCGGGGTCCCTTCAGGCAAGCTCCTCGGGTTCCTGGTGTCTCATCGCGGCATCGAAGCAAACCCTGACAAGATCAGAGCCATAGAAGAGATGCAGCCTCCTCATCGCCTCAAGGACATGCAGCGCTTAGCGGGATGTATGGCCAGCCTTGGCCGTTTCATCTCCAAGTTCGGCGAGAGGGTGCTGACGTTTTTCAAGATCATGAAGAGGTCCGGTCCTTTCAAGTGGACCCCTGAAGCAGCAAAGGCCTTCGAGGACCTGAAGAAATACCTGGCGAGCCCACCCATCATGGTTGCCCCACGCCCTCGCGAGCCTCTGAAGCTGTATCTTGCAGCCACTCCTTAGACAGCAAGCGCGGTCTTGGTGGCTGGAAGGGAAGATCCAGTCCTCGCCAAGCAGAGCCCTACCTCGCCAAGCCCAGAACTCCTCGACAAGGAAGCAACCTCGTCAAGCCTCCAGCCTCATGCCGAGCCTCTGCAAGTGGGGCCTCAAGAAAACCTCGACAAGGACTCCACCGAGCCTCGAGAGGAGCCAACCGCTGCCACGCCAACGACTACCCTCGTCGAGCATCACGTGTACTTCGTCAGTACAGTGCTGCGGGACGCTCGCGAGCGCTACCCCATGCAGCAAAAGCTCCTCTTCTCGCTCCTCATCGCCTCCAGGAAATTGCGCCACTACTTCCAGGGTCACCCCATTAAGGTGGTCACCTCATACCCCCTGGAGCAAGTCCTGCGCAACCCAAACGCAACAGATCGCGTTGCAAGCTGGGGCATCGAGCTACAACCTTTCGAGCTGGAGTTTGACACCACAAGGGTCATCAAGGGCAGGGCGCTGGCTGATTTCATGGCTGAATGGACGGACACGCGTGAAGAAGAGCCTCAAGAGGAGGAAGCTGCAGCCTCAGGAGGGACGGAGCCCAGTGTGAGATCCTGGCTCAGGGCTTAATAGGATTGATAGGATACTCATACCAACAAGTTGCAACTTCTTTTCCGGAAGCTCATCTCGATAGAACCCAGATGTTAAGCGTGCTTGGCCTGGGGTAATATTGGGATGGGTGACCGACCGGGAAGTCATTTCCGGGTGCGCACGAGTGAGGACAAAGTGCGCAAAAAAGACTAGTGTTGGTCTGTGGGGCCAGTCTAGAGATCCTAGAGAGCTGCCAGGGGTGACAGGCCCGGCCCGGGTGTGGTCGGGGTGTTACACCCAGCTACTGGACCATGCACTTCGACGGCGCCTTCGCGGCCCGGAGTGCAGGGGCTGGTGCTGTCCTCACCTCACTAACAGGCGACAAGCTCTACTACGCCGTCCAGCTGTGCTTCAAGGACAACGACAAGGTCTCCAATAATATTGCTGAATACGAAGGCCTTCTCGCCGGGCTCAGAGCTGCCATTGCCCTCGGCGTCAAGCGCATCCTCATTAAGGGCGACTCTCAGCTCCTCGTCAACTTCTCCAACAAAAGCTACACGCCTAAGGACACCTACATGGTGGCCTACCTTGAAGAGGTACGCAAACTCGAGAAGCACTTCAGGGGCATGGAGCTCAAGCATATCCCACGAGGAGAAAACCAAGAAGCAGATGAACTCGCCAGGCGAGCAACAAGAAGGGAAGCCCAGAAGCCTGGAGTGTTCGAGGAGAGACTCGCCAAGTCCTCCGTCAAGCAACCAGCGGTCAACATGAGCATCAATGAGGAGCTCCCACCAGCCCCATCAAGTGGAGCACCAAACTGCGGGCTGCCCTCAGGCGATCGCTTGCTGATGACCCTGGTACGCCAAGAAACTGGTTGGATCGACGAGATCAAGAGCTACCTGCAAAATCGAGTCCTCCCCAAAGAAGATGCAGAAGCTGAAAGGGTTGCTCGCCAAGCCAAGTCCTACTGCCTCCACGACGGAGACCTGTACCGTAAGCGCTCCAATGGGGTTGCGTTGCGGTGCGTCCCTACCGAGGAAGGCCGCCAGCTCATCAACGACATCCACAGTGGAGAGTGCGGCCACCATTCATCCTCACGCACCCTTGCAGGCAAGGTCTTCCGGAGTGGATTCTACTGGCCTTCAGTGCTTCAAGATGCAGCCGCAATCGTCCAATCCTGCGACGCCTGCCAATTCCATGCCAAGCAGATCCACCAGCCCGCGCAAGGACTCCAAACCATCCCGCTCTCCTGGCCGTTCGCGGTCTGGGGGCTGGACCTCCTGGGACCCTTCCCGCGAGCGCTCGGGGGCTACCGCTACCTCTACGTCGCCATCGACAAATTCACCAAGTGGCCTAAGGTGGAACCCGTGCACACCATCCCAGTGAAATCAGCGGTGAAATTCATCAGGAGCCTGGTCTGCCACTTCGGCGTGCCCAACCGCACCATCACCGACAACGGCTCACAATTCATCAGCGGCGCCTTCAAGTCCTACTGCGGCAGCCTCGGCGCTCAAATCTGCTACACCTCGGTGGCCCACGAAGCAACGGGCAGGCTGAGCGAGCCAACGCCAAGGTGCTCAAGGGCCTCAAGACGAGAAGCTTCAACCGCCTCAAGGCCGGCGGCAAGCACTGGATCGATGAGCTCCCCTCGGTGCTCTGGTCCATCCGCACCACGCCAACAAAGCCAACCGGCGAGACGCCATTCTCCCTCGTCTATGGCGTCGAAGCCATTCTCCCCAGCGAGATCACCCACGGCTCTCCACGAGTCTTGGCCTTCAAGGAGGCTGAGCTGGACGAACTCCGCAACAACGACCTACTGCTGCTCGAGGGGCTCCGCCGCAATGCGGCTCTAAGAGCGGCAAGGTACCAGCAAGACCTCTGTCGCTACCATAGCCGCCACATCCACCCGCGCACTCTCGAAGCAGGAGACCTAGTCCTGAGGAGAATACTCTCCAGGGCAGGCCTCCACAAGCTCTCGCCAATGTGGGAAGGACCCTACAGAATCGTGCACATCGCCAGGCCTGGCTCCGCGTGGCTCGAGACGGAGGACGGCATCCCTGTCACCAACCCCTGGAACATCCAGCACCTGCGCAAGTTCTACCCCTAATCGTCCTCGACGAGCAATTTTTTGCATTAAGGGAGAGCCTCGCACCATCATCCTCCACGAGGAAAAACTTCGGGCTCCCCTCTCTACTATACGTTGCCGCGGGCCGTTCGAGAAGACTCCCAAGCCACCACGCCTCGGCAAGGTGACTTCTTCAAGCACCATGCCTTGGCGAGGTGGATCCCTATGCCCAGCCATGGTGGACCGCAGGCTCTCGAACCACCCCCGCCTAGGGGCCCCCTCTCTGAGCTCTCTCTACATGCGTCGCCTCGGGCCGCGAGAGTCTCAGCCACTCCATGTGGAACCCCATGCCCAGACATGGCGGATTTTGTATTTCTGGCCACGCCAGTGTAATGAACCTCTATTTCAGGTCACTTTGAACCTTTGCGCTTCGCGCCAGCATATGTTGTTGTTTCGGTAAGCAGTTATGTTATTGCTTTTCATCCTTGCTCGTATGATCCCTCCTGTGTATCTCGCGAGCGGGGGCTGAGCATGGTGCCTGTGCCTCGGGAGCATCCCAGCAGCGCCTCAAACCCAAGGAATCCGAGCTCTGAACTCACGGGTCAGCTCTCATGCATGTCAATTCCCAAGGAGCTTCGAACTCATGGACCGGCTGTAACGCCCCGACCCCGGATTTATACAGAGAGGCTATGTAAGCAACACAACCATCAATGTATAAAACAAAGATCGAGACTTGTGGAACAGAACTGGCACAAAGCATGACTCTACGACACAAAACATTTATATAGCAACTCATATAACGAGGAGAATACAAATATTACAAGGCAAAAGGATCACAGATCCTACAATTCAACAAACGGAAGCGAAGTAGCGTTGTCTAATACAACAAGAAGCAAATTATGGCCTAAGAGGCCTACAGATAAACATCATCCCAGCCAGCTTGTTCCACGGTCCCAAGCTGCCACCTGGGAACCCCAGACTAGTAGTCGACGTCAACGAAGAACCCACCTAACTGCTCGGTGTCGTCCTCCTCTGAAATACAAATACATAGAGGCAGCAAGCTGAATAATGTAGTTCTTTTGCATAAAGCTAAATTTCATAAACCAAAACTTAAAAGACACCTGGCATTCGTCTACTCAGAATATTTTTATAAAGGGGTAAGAGAGTATCAATATCATCTTCGGTTCCCATCGAACCTACTTGTAGCCACAAACACCTCTCATCCTCACCAAAGGCACTCCCTCGACTCCCCCTCGGGGAAATGAACCTTTATCTCAAGTTGATTATGCAACCTTTAGCTGCCATATCAATTAGGTTAAAAGTTATCTATGGTCTCGTATATCCGTTCCCAAGTCGTCCATAACCGCGGACACGGCTTTTCGAAAAGATTAACCCTGCAGGGGTGTACTATTTGAAGTTGCCAGGTTTCCGCAGGAACCCCAGCTCCTTATCCATTGGTACCGTCCGGCTCACCTAGTTGGCCCTCTTCCGGGGAAGACCGGCGAGCGGGCGCAGTTAGACCTTTACATTGCATGATACTTACTCAAGGGCCATCAGTGGCGGAAGGACAGGTTCAGCGCTCCCAGCGCCCTGCCCAACCGTCACATCCTACACACCAACATCCTCGTTTTCCTTTTTCCACCAACACCACACACGCGCAAATGGAAATAGCAAACTAGAGGACCCTTGACAAGCCCCTCACAAATTATTCGGTCAAAGGGGGTTCCATATGCCCCCACCTCCGGAAGCACGCTCGATCTTGGTTCTAGAGACAAGAACTCGCACCTAGGGGCCAGAGTGAGGCAAAACACCATCCCCGATGGCAACTCACCCAAGCCATCTTAGCATTTTAATTTAAGCATCACAATTATTCACCATGCCCGAGTCATTCCATCAACATCAATAATTATGGAATTCAACAACGGACAAACTAGTATTTCAACTAAGCATTTCTAAGCATGTCTAAGCATAGCTAAGCATATGAATACAACAATAATTCTATCTTCATCTCGGCCAACACTTCAACCCTAGGTTTCATAGGCAGGGGTACATGTGATTGGCTCGGGGAAGAGACATGCATTCATAGGATTCTATATATTTACACAAAGAGATATTTGAACCGCATGCAATATTATGGTGGATAAAATAATTTGATAAAATCATAGGATGCTAGATGCCAAGAAGGTTAGGTTATCTCTTGCCTTGCTGCCCGGTAGTGAAGCACTGATCGTCGGGGTAGTTAGAGAGACCCTCGACTCCGGAATCTATCGATACCCAAAAGAGGAAAATACAAAGAACACATAAATCACACGATCACAAGGTGCAATGCGCAAACACATGATGACATGTCCAATTGATGCAAAGATAAATCATTAAATAAATTAAAAGCAAAATTAAATGGGGAGCCAAATAATTGGTGCAATTATTTGGAACCAACCCCATATTTATCTTAGTGGCCACATTCTTTATCAAATCTTAAATTATTAGAGAGGTGGCTCAAATATGCATGAACATGACATGAATGGATAGGGTTCGTCATTCCGATCATTTCGGTAATTTATTTGTAATTTTCGGAGCACCGATGAATAAGTAACAAATTAAATAAATAATTGAATTTACTTCAATTAATCAAATTATGAACAATACCAAATAAGGATTTGTGATCATGATGTGATAAGTGCATGATTTAATAGCATTTGAAATGTTGATCACATTGGTGTTTTATTTGTAAATTTTGGATCAATATGTAATAAGTTATGAATTTTCCCAAATTAGGCATCAATTTTACCCTTTTAGGATTTCCTAATTATAGGGAAAATATTTTGCTCAAGAGGACATGATAAAGTTACCAACTGATAGGTTTTGTTTTGCTGAGAAATTTGATATTTAGTTTGCAATTTTTGAAGCAATATACAAAAAGATATTAAAGTTTTAATTTGCCTTTTTAATTCAAAAAGGGAAAAGCAAAAAGGCCAGACAGGCCGGCCTTAGCCCGGCCAGGCCGGGAGAAAGGCCGGGCAGGTGCCCGAAGGCACCGGCCTTTGGCCGGCCCAGGCTGGGGCGCAGGCCGGGGCAGTGGCTGAATTGGCCGGCCCAGAGCCGGCCCAGACAGGAGCCAGGCCGGGCAGCTTGACCGGGAAGGAATTGCCACGACCGGCACGACCACGAGCGGTGACCGCCGGTGACGACGACCCGAGGATGAGAGAGGGGTAGCGAGAGGATGCCCAAACGGAAAAGGAGCTCACCAGGAGCCCGTAGGCGTGGTCGGTGAGGGTCGGGGTCGACCACGGCGGCCGGAATTCGTCGAGGACGAGCGCGGCGAGCGGCAGACGGGCCTCGCGAAGGCGAGCTCGATTAGCTCGATTTCGAGCCTCCTAGCAAGCGCGAGTCGAGGAAGAGGACGCAGGCCTCGGTACGGTGCTTCTGGTCACCTCGGTTCGTCGCGGGGTGGACAGAGTCGGCGGGAAATCGTGACGGCGGCGGCGGCGGTTGGCCGGCCGAGGCGGGGAAGGAAATGGACGGCGGCATCGATTGCGGCCAGCTCGCATCAATTCCTCCCGCGTGGGGGAAGCTAACGGCGACGCGGAGCTCGTACACCTGCTCGATCTGCTCGGGAGGCCTCCAGTCGACGACGGCGAGTGCATCCATTGCAGCTAGGGTTCGGTCGACTCGGGAGAGAAACAGAGGGAAGGGAGCAGGCGAGAGGGGGGAGAGAGGCACGGCCTCGGGGGGGGCTCCTTATCCTCGGTCGAGGCGCGGGGACAGCGGCGTCGTGGGCATGGGGCAGGTGAGCGGCATGGCGGGTGGCGCGGAGGTGGCGGCATGGGCGGCACAGTGCCGCCACTGTGGAGAAGAACGCGTTTTCGCGAAAACCCCCCTGGCACAATTAAATTAATTGCAAAGTGGTCCAGCAGCAAACTTTGGGGATTTAAAAGAGGCGCTTAAGCATTTTTATAAATTCCAGAAAAATTCACCTAAGCTTCCCTTGTACTTTAGAAGCTTCACAAAAATTGGGGTGGCAAAATAAAAGTTTTGACCCCCATTTGTTCACAGGGTTTAATTTTAGGCATTTTTGATATTTTCCAAAATTCATTTATTTGGATTATTTAAACATTCCAATAAATTATGAAAATATTTATGGAAGCTCATATTATAATAATGAAGCACCCCATATTTTTATTTTGAATTTTGGGGAAGTTTAACTTGGTATCAAAAATATAATTTGAAATGAACCCAATTGCATTCTCAAATTTATTTAGTTGCTTGTTAAGGAATTAGCCTTTGGCAATCATTTATAAAATATATTCTTGGAACTTCCGGAACAATTTGGAAACTCAAGAATAATGTATTTTGCCAACTTAGGCTTTGCATTTGATTTGGCCATTTTGGGCAATGCATTTAGTTTGGAAACTTGAGGAAGGGTTTGGCTTCCTTTGTTTTGATTTTTCCCAGTGTTGCTTTATTTAAAATTAGCAATTTAAATAAGTATGCCATGATGCAATGCAAAGCAAAAAGTGAAAATTTGGCCCATATTTTAGGGTACCAATCTGGGGCTGTTACAATTCTACCCCCCTTACAGGAATCTCGTCCCGAGATTCTAGAGTAGAAGTAGAGCGGAGGAGAATACGACAACACACAGTTTCCTTGTTGGAGAGATTGAGCTAAGCAACAAGACATGCCGAAATGGCGGAAGGACAGAAGGTAGCTTAAGGTGTCAGACAAAAAGGAACTTGCCCACAGCCATAAGCCATTGGGGAAAACTAGAACGGCTTGACCAAACAAAGGTCGAACCGAGGGTAGGACAACCGACCACTCGTTTCAAGGCCACGACAATACTTCAACCACCCCAAGGTGTAGACCGAAGAGATTTTAAGCACCATGAGGATACAAGACATCCTTTTTGGACCACACGCTGTTTCCATAGCAAATGTCCCCGTAAGGTTGGAAGCTCGGCCCTAACGGAACTGATGAATTGACACACTATCCGTGCGATTGGGTAAAACCTTGGGTTCAACTAGGAGGGGAAAAATATAGCATTGATCCACATGAGATAGAGAGGTAAAACCTCATAACGAGATATTGTCACGAGATAGATGGAGTAGGAGGATTGACCGATAGATATTTGCAACTCCGTAGCGAGGTTCTCCTTGAGATACTAGACATCACACTCCGGCTTCAGAATAGCCTTCAATCAATCCTCAAGCGAAAATCATACTTGAAGATAGAGGAAGGACCTTAGGGGAACTATTAGGATAAACTACCCATGATACTCATGGATAGTGGTTGATTTTCAAGGAAAAGATGTGGTCTTAAGAGTTTCGACATGGGTCTAACTTGTTGACCGAGGGGTGCACCTGAACGAATGGACTTCAAACCAATAACAATTGTTAAGAAATTCCGATTACCACAACGATATTCATCCTCAATACTCTCGAGCCCGAAAAGCTCGGAGGTAGATGGATAAGGAAGGGTAGGAGCATCACTTCATCCAGTACGTCATGAGACTAAGCACGACCTCTCGATGTAAAAGAGTGTGACACTCCAAGATGGAACGGAACAAAAACTAGACCAGCCTTTACTCCGCGAATCACAAAACTTTGACCCTTTTCCGGAAATGGAAGGGGTACCGGAGTTTGTTTCTCCTGACATCCCGAAGTGGAAGGCCTTGACGAAGCACAAGAATAACATGCATCAGAACACCCCAATGCACGATACACTTGATTGTCTGCATGCAGTTAGGGAACTGATAACATATTTGGACTAAGGAACGGGCTAACAACAATTTAGGATATTGCAGAAGCCCGTGTTAGCACTCTTCCGACAACTAGTGCCGAAAGGGTTTCATGAACGGGTGTTAGTGGAGGACACACAATTATCGATGGAAAAACTCGCGAAGAGCAATCCCGTCGTGATTCAGATAGTTCCCTAACAGAAATTCTAGCTAAAGCTAGTGACGAAGAAGAGCATTGTCGAGGAAAACAATTACGGCTGCAACCTCGAGCTTGAAGATTAGCTTCAATTTCTGCCAACCTGATGTAGGGTTTAACCACTAGCACCAGGGTTCAACGGGAAAGATCTTGGGTTAAAGATCAGCTTCATGCACCGGGACCCACAATAGCATAATGCTCACAAGGGTGACAACCCCCATGAATCATTACACCTGAGCCCTAGCACAATCCGGGACCTTCGGTTCAAGATCTTGAGCTAAAGCAAAGGAATATCTTGACGAACCACCATACTTCCTGTCTTCATGTTTCAGATTTGGCAGACGAGTGGAGATAACTAGTAACTAAAGGTAGGAACCCAAACCCCGAGATCCTAAAGATTTAGAATTTGCCGACGATCAGAAGAACCGTTAAAAACAAATAGAGGTAAGACAACACCGAGATCACAGTGAATTGGATAAGGAGTAAAAAGAATCCTAGGAGGGTTTTCACAACTCATTTTTAGGTTAAAATAATTTTCACGAACTAGACTCGACATCGACCAATAGAAAGGGTTTCCTACAGGCAGTCCTGCTCTGATACCAACTTGTAACGCCCCGACCCCGGATTTATACAGAGAGGCTATGTAAGCAACACAACCATCAATGTATAAAACAAAGATCGAGACTTGTGGAACAGAACTGGCACAAAGCATGACTCTACGACACAAAACATTTATATAGCAACTCATATAACGAGGAGAATACAAATATTACAAGGCAAAAGGATCACAGATCCTACAATTCAACAAACGGAAGCGAAGTAGCGTTGTCTAATACAACAAGAAGCAAATTATGGCCTAAGAGGCCTACAGATAAACATCATCCCAGCCAGCTTGTTCCACGGTCCCAAGCTGCCACCTGGGAACCCCAGACTAGTAGTCGACGTCAACGAAGAACCCACCTAACTGCTCGGTGTCGTCCTCCTCTGAAATACAAATACATAGAGGCAGCAAAGAGAGACTGAGTACGATGTACTCGCAAGTTTAGTAGGGCGATATAGGCCCAATGACTGACGGAGGCTCTAAAGCTGAATAATGTAGTTCTTTTGCATAAAGCTAAATTTCATAAACCAAAACTTAAAAGACACCTGGCATTCGTCTACTCAGAATATTTTTATAAAGGGGTAAGAGAGTATCAATATCATCTTCGGTTCCCATCGAACCTACTTGTAGCCACAAACACCTCTCATCCTCACCAAAGGCACTCCCTCGACTCCCCCTCGGGGAAATGAACCTTTATCTCAAGTTGATTATGCAACCTTTAGCTGCCATATCAATTAGGTTAAAAGTTATCTATGGTCTCGTATATCCGTTCCCAAGTCGTCCATAACCGCGGACACGGCTTTTCGAAAAGATTAACCCTGCAGGGGTGTACTATTTGAAGTCGCCAGGTTTCCGCAGGAACCCCAGCTCCTTATCCATTGGTACCGTCCGGCTCACCTAGTTGGCCCTCTTCCGGGGAAGACCGGCGAGCGGGCGCAGTTAGACCTTTACATTGCATGAGACTTACTCAAGGGCCATCAGTGGCGGAAGGACAGGTTCAGCGCTCCCAGCGCCCTGCCCAACCGTCACATCCTACACACCAACATCCTCGTTTTCCTTTTTCCACCAACACCACACACGCGCAAATGGAAATAGCAAACTAGAGGACCCTTGACAAGCCCCTCACAAATTATTCGGTCAAAGGGGGTTCCATATGCCCCCACCTCCGGAAGCACGCTCGATCTTGGTTCTAGAGACAAGAACTCGCACCTAGGGGCCAGAGTGAGGCAAAACACCATCCCCGATGGCAACTCACCCAAGCCATCTTAGCATTTTAATTTAAGCATCACAATTATTCACCATGCCCGAGTCATTCCATCAACATCAATAATTATAGAATTCAACAACAGACAAACTAGTATTTCAACTAAGCATTTCTAAGCATGTCTAAGCATAGCTAAGCATATGAATACAACAATAATTCTATCTTCATCTCGGCCAACACTTCAACCCTAGGTTTCATAGGCAGGGGTACATGTGATTGGCTCGGGGAAGAGACATGCATTCATAGGATTCTATATATTTACACAAAGAGATATTTGAACCGCATGCAATATTATGGTGGATAAAATAATTTGATAAAATCATAGGATGCTAGATGCCAAGAAGGTTAGGTTATCTCTTGCCTTGCTGCCCGGTAGTGAAGCACTGATCGTCGGGGTAGTTAGAGAGACCCTCGACTCCGGAATCTATCGATACCCAAAAGAGGAAAATACAAAGAACACATAAATCACACGATCACAAGGTGCAATGCGCAAACACATGATGACATGTCCAATTGATGCAAAGATAAATCATTAAATAAATTAAAAGCAAAATTAAATGGGGAGCCAAATAATTGGTGCAAGTATTTGGAACCAACCCCATATTTATCTTAGTGGCCACATTCTTTATCAAATCTTAAATTATTAGAGAGGTGGCTCAAATATGCATGAACATGACATGAATGGATAGGGTTCGTCATTCCGATCATTTCGGTAATTTATTTGTAATTTTCGGAGCACCGATGAATAAGTAACAAATTAAATAAATAATTGAATTTACTTCAATTAATCAAATTATGAACAATACCAAATAAGGATTTGTGATCATGATGTGATAAGTGCATGATTTAATAGCATTTGAAATGTTGATCACATTGGTGTTTTATTTGTAAATTTTGGATCAATATGTAATAAGTTATGAATTTTCCCAAATTAGGCATCAATTTTACCCTTTTAGGGTTTCCTAATTATAGGGAAAATATTTTGCTCAAGAGGACATGATAAAGTTACCAACTGATAGGTTTTGTTTTGCTGAGCAATTTGATATTTAGTTTGCAATTTTTGAAGCAATATACAAAAAGATATTAAAGTTTTCATTTGCCTTTTAATTCAAAAAGGGAAAAGCAAAAAGGCCAGACAGGCCGGCCTTAGCCCGGCCAGGCCGGGAGAAAGGCCGGGCAGGTGCCCGAAGGCACCGGCCTTTGGCCGGCCCAGGCTGGGGCGCAGGCCGGGGCAGTGGCCGAATCGGCCGGCCCAGAGCCGGCCCAGACAGGAGCCAGGCCGGGCGGCTTGACCGGGAAGGAATTGCCACGACCGGCACGACCACGAGCGGTGACCGCCGGTGACGACGACGCGAGGATGAGAGAGGGGTAGCGAGAGGATGCCCAAACGGACAAGGAGCTCACCAGGAGCCCGTAGGCGTGGTCGGTGAGGGTCGGGGTCGACCACGGCGGCCGGAATTCGTCGAGGACGAGCGCGGCGAGCGGCGGACGGGCCTCGCGAAGGCGAGCTCGATTAGCTCGATTTCGAGCCTCCTAGCAAGCGCGAGTCGAGGAAGAGGATGCAGGCCTCGGTACGGTGCTTCTGGTCACCTCGGTTCGTCGCGGGGTGGACAGAGTCGGCGGGAAATCGTGACGGCGGCGGCGGCGGTTGGCCGGCCGAGGCGGGGAAGGAAATGGACGGCGGCATCGATTGCGGCCAGCTCGCATCAATTCCTCCCGCGTGGGGGAAGCTAACGGCGACGCGGAGCTCGTACACCTGCTCGATCTGCTCGGGAGGCCTCCAGTCGACGACGGCGAGTGCATCCATTGCAGCTAGGGTTCGGTCGACTCGGGAGAGAAACAGAGGGAAGGGAGCAGGCGAGAGGGGGGAGAGAGGCACGGCCTCGGGGGGGGGGGCTCCTTATCCTCGGTCGAGGCGCGGGGACAGCGGCGTCGTGGGCGTGGGGCAGGTGAGCGGCATGGCGGGTGGCGCGGAGGTGGCGGCATGGGCGGCACAGTGCCGCCACTGTGGAGAAGAACGCGTTTTCGCGAAAACCCCCCTGGCACAATTAAATTAATTGCAAAGTGGTCCAGCAGCAAACTTTGGGGATTTAAAAGAGGCGCTTAAGCATTTTTATAAATTCCAGAAAAATTCACCTAAGCTTCCCTTGTCCTTTAGAAGCTTCACAAAAATTGGGGTGGCAAAATAAAAAGTTTTGACCCCCATTTGTTCACAGGGTTTAATTTTAGGCATTTTTGATATTTTCCAAAATTCATTTATTTGGATTATTTAAACATTCCAATAAATTATGAAAATATTTATGGAAGCTCATATTATAATAATGAAGCACCCCATATTTTTATTTTGAATTTTGGGGAAGTTTAACTTGGTATCAAAAATATAATTTGAAATGAACCCAATTGCATTCTCAAATTTATTTAGTTGCTTGTTAAGGAATTAGCCTTTGGCAATCATTTATAAAATATATTCTTGGAACTTCCGGAACAATTTGGAAACTCAAGAATAATGTATTTTGCCAACTTAGGCTTTGCATTTGATTTGGCCATTTTGGGCAATGCATTTAGTTTGGAAACTTGAGGAAGGGTTTGGCTTCCTTTGTTTTGATTTTCCCAGTGTTGCTTTATTTAAAATTAGCAATTTAAATAAGTATGCCATGATGCAATGCAAAGCAAAAAGTGAAAATTTGGCCCATATTTTAGGGTACCAATCTGGGGCTGTTACACCGGCTCCCGTGCACGTCAACTCACCAAGGACCTTGGTGCATGTTCTCCTCGCGAGACACACATGAAGGAACCTACGAGCACGCATGAGTTATCTAGCTATGTATTGCTTGTGGTTATGCCTATCTATCCAAACGCAGGAAAGCAGGTTCAAAACAAGCCCCAGACAACCTCAAGAAGAAAACGCCTCACTAGGGAACCAACACCCTCTCCAAGGCAAAAACGCCTCATCAGGGAATCAACACCCTCTCCAAGGCAAAAAAAACGCCTCGCGAAGCTAAGTCCAAACACTTGGTTAAAATTTCCTTTCGCTGGTTTTTGTCCCTCGAGCCTCTTTTCTCTCTCCTATGCCTCATGGGCTGCTTGCGCGTTAAAGGGGAGCCCCGAGCATCGCGCCTCGGGAGCTCT
The DNA here is from genome assembly GCA_012064385.1 of Puccinellia tenuiflora. NCBI lineage: Eukaryota > Viridiplantae > Streptophyta > Magnoliopsida > Poales > Poaceae > Puccinellia > Puccinellia tenuiflora. Next base: position 290,504 of record QRDG01001584.1, read on the forward strand.
TACCTCTCGAGGCCTCACGCACCCCCCGGCCTTGTGGAGCCCTGACTCTCACATACCGAAGCGGCGGTGGTGTAGCACTAAGAGAGGGTCCTAAGACGTAGAGCGAAAAAGACATGAAAGGAAAGATAAAAGCCTCCCGAGGGAAATTCACCAAGCATGTTCAAATAAAGCTTAAGAAAGTCTTTACAAGGATTCTACAAACAAAATGCTAAGATAGCATGTGCCGCATGCACATCCAGTCGCAGGAAGGAGCTTAGGCCGTCGGGCCTCTTGAGGTGCCCGCGCCATCCGCGACAGCATCCACCTCCTCCTCCGGGGCGTCCTCTTCGCCGTCATCTTCATCTTCCTCGACCTCGACTTGGTCGAACTTCTTGGCGTACTCCTCGGCGGCCTTCCGTATCCTGTCACTCAGCACGACGCGGCTGCTGAGGTCGACCGGCGCCGTCACGGCCTCGAGGTCAAGCGAGGGCTGAAGCCTCACGAGGTTGGCGAAGATGTGGCAGGTGGCGAGGACGAGGAGATCACGGCTCTCCTCCACGACGCGCTCGTTGAAGTCCTTCACGGTCTCTTCAAGCTTTGCGAGGAACTGCTCGAAGAAGAACGTGTATGCAGCCTCGTCGTCGCTCCCTCCTGCGGCAAAGGAGGGGACCTCGGTCCCCAGACGCTCCCCAACGGCGCGCGCACGGAGCACCAGGTTTTGGAGCATGCGCTGGCGCTGGCGCGACATGGTTCGGCCAATCTGCGCGTTGCTCCGTGCCTCCTCCACGAGGTTCACAACCGGCCCCACCTGCTGCTAGAGCTCGCTCAGGTCCTCCTTCAGGGCGGCAACCTCCTTTTCCGCGCGGGCCTGGGCGTCCCTGGCGCTCTGAAGGTGGGAGGCCCTCTGCTTCTCCTCCTTCTCGAGCCCCTTGATGCGGTTTTGGAGCTTGTTGCGCTTCGACATGAAGCGCTCCTCCTGCTTCTTGACCTTCTCGCCATAATCTTTGGAGAGATCTTGGCGGATGAGCTTGACCTTGCCGTCGGCCTCCTCCTGCGTCTTCTTCAGCTTTGCCGCGAAATCGGCGTTGGCCTTCTCGAGGCGCTCCGCGTAGGAGGCTTCGTCCCTGGCCACCCGGCCCTCGCGAGCCTTCAGCTGCTCCTCGCGGGTGGCCTGGTCCGCCTCAAGCTTCTGGACCTGCTCCTCACGCCGACGCAGTTCCTCCTCGCGGGGGGGAGAGCTCTCCCTCGTGTCGCGTCAGCTCTGCCTCGCGCTGGATCAGCTGCGCCTCGCGAGCGTCCAGCCTCTCGCGGAGCTCCTTCAAGCTGCCCTTCACAGTTTTGGAGTGCGTGATGAAGTTCTGCTCCAAGGCCGCAACCTCCTGTCACTTGGAGGCGGTTTCCGCCTCGAGTGCCTCCAGTGCGGCATCCAGCTGCTCCATGGTCTCCGCCGCCTCCCGCTTCACGCTGTCGTGGGTCTCTTCGGCGAAGCGCATGGCCTCTTGGCGTGCCGCCAGGGCCACCGCATCCTGCCGACGGCAACTCTCCACACTCTCGTGGAGGAGGGCCCAGCCCTCATCGATTCTCGCCCGCTCCTCCGCCCTGGCGAGTTCCTCTTCGGCGAACTGCGCCTCCAGCTCGTCGAGCGTCCGCCGCGCCTGGCTGAGGACAGCGCTGCGGTAAACCGCGTGGCACCGCGGCTCCCGCAGCGCCAAGGTCCTCGCATCGCTGCGGGGAGCAGAGGTCTTGATCCTTAGCGAGGCGCCCGAGGCACCCTGCCTCGGGCTCATAGCCGCTTCTGGTGCGGCCTGGGGTCTAGTCTGGGCGCCTCCTTCGCCGCCCGTGTCAGGAGCCCTCTGGGGGCAGGGCGTGCTCTCGCCCCCGGCTCCGGCGTCCGTGGGCTCCGGAGGCGCCTCCACCTCCTGCTCCTTAGGGGCGTTTTCCGCCCCTTCCGTGGTGGCCGCGCCTGCCGCGGCCTCGGGCATGTCAGCCCCTCTTGTGGGAGCCTCCTCCTTCGGAGGCAGGTCCACGATGATCTCTTCATCCACCTCCTCCTCCTCGTCCGGCCTCACCGAGGCTCGTGCGGCCTCGGCCGCCGTCTCCTCCTCCGTCGCCTCCTGCTGTACGGGAGGAGTGGCGGCCCAAGCTGGCGACGGCGCCACCTCTTCAACCACCTCCTCCGCGCGGTGCTCACCCGCGGGAGGACTAGCCACGTGCTGCGGCTCGCCAGCCACGGGCGTCGCCGCGGTGGTTCCAACGGTCTCCCCAAGCTTGCGGAGCCGCCGCCTCTTCGGCGCTGCAGGGTTCCTAAAAAGAAAGATAAGCAGAAGATCCTTCAGCAGGGTTTTCGAAAGCAAAACGCTAAATGAAAGAGGAAGGACCAAAGCTTACACGTCGGCCATCCTCCACACCCTCTTCTTCGCCTTTGGTGGCTGGGGGCTGCTCGCTCCGGCCTCCTCTCGAGCCGCTCCTGCCTCCTCATGAGAAGTGCCCCTCGCGGCTGCGGCGTTCCTGTCGTGGACGGCCTTGGAGCAGGGCTCGCAGCGTCCTCCCTTGCTGCCGCTCTCCTCCTCCTCTGCGGTGCGTCGGGAGGGAGCTACGCGAAAGGCATCCTTGTCGCCGCTGGAGGAGATCACCTGGAGGTCCTCTTCAGGCGGTACGCTCCTTGGGGAGCCGGCGGAGCCTCTCGGGGGTTAGCGCCTCTCGAGGCCTTGTCCTCGCCAGAAGGGTCAGCGCCTCTCGAGGCCTCGTCCTCGCCAGAGTCTTCGACCTCGTCCGGCTCCGGTGACTCGTCCATATGCTCCAGCTCCGCCGCCCACGGGTTGGTGCGGGGCCTGCGGTGTCCTGCGGGCACGATCCCCCATTCGTCGAATACAGGCAGGCGCCTGCGGTGCTCGTGCACGCTCTCTTCAACAAAGCTGAAGAGCGTCCGGGCCTCGTCGCAGGTGGGGGATGGGATGTCCGTCATGGCGAAGAGGATCCCCATGACCTGGTACAGCACCTCCGGTGTGAAGCTATCCGAGCACACGCGCATCCTGTCCTCCCTGCCTATGTACTGCCACACCGGCTCTGAATGCCACTGGAGGGGGGCGATTCGGCGCCTCGTGAAGTCCTTCGCCACCATCTGGCCAGTGAGTCTGGCGTCGCGAAGCCTCCATATGCACTCGTACACCGCGTCAAGCTTCGGGCCCTCGAAGCCTGCGCTCGCCCAGCGCGCCCACTTCCTCGGGGGCGCCACGGGCACCTCCAGGAGAGGGTTGCTCCCCTTGGTGTCGACGAAGAACCAACACTGGCGGAAGTCCTCCACCTTCTTCGTCACCTTGGTGATGGAGTTCTCACCGCACCATGCGATGGGGATGTAGTTCCTGCTCCTGGCGTCGGCAATGCAGAAGGAGACGCATCCAATCCGCTCGTTCTGCGCGGTGGACCGGAGGGAGTAGAAGCTGCGGAAGAGCGCCACCGAGGGACGGATGCCAATGTAGGCCTCGCAGAGGTAGGTGAAGATGGAGAGGATAAGGATGGAGTTGGGATGAAGATGGAGGAGTTGGATCTGGTACACCTCCAAAATCCCCAGGAGGAAGTCGGAGAAAGTAGGAACAAGACCGGCGTAGAGAGTTTGAAGGAAGATGGGGTAGTACCCCTCGGGAAGCCTGCTGCCGGTCGGTCTCATGCCGGTGGCACCGTGCTCGTTGGTGCTCGAGGCCGCCAGGTGGCGCACCTTTTCAATCGCCGCCGAGTGGATGCGGGACTTCGGCAGCGCCCCCTCGAGTCCAGCGCTCCCCGACGCCGCCGCGGGCCTGCCAGCCTGCGCTCGAGCCTTTCCCTTCACCGGATCGGTTGTTTTCTTGGGCGCCATCGTCGTGGCAGAGAAGAGTATCTTGGAGGCGGAGCGCTCTGGGAAGAAGGAGGTGTTTGGGGGGAAGCGAGCAGCGGAGTTATGGGAGAAGTGATGGACGCTGTCTCTGTGCCTAGGCTTTATCAGCCAGTTACCGAGGAAGTGGAAAGCCCCACCGGGTCGCCCGTTGAAGCCGAGGAGATCGTGGCCTCGGGCACAACCGCTGCGCCCCATGTGTCACGGCCCAGGCAGGCATCGTTGGGCCCCCGACGCTTCGCCTGCGTCTACGGCCTTCGGCGTGCCCATCGCGGGCTCGGGGGCTACTGTCGGCACAGTGGAAACCAGGGTACCACGGGCCGGCCTGCCAGGGCCCACAACATTCTTCAGATGATTTCGCTAAGGGCCAGGCTCTCCAAGCCTGGCGAGCCTCGCGAGGGTTTTTCCCCTCGCGAGGGACCTCTCCTCCTCGCGAGGGCTCTTTCCCTCGCGAGGGACCTCCTCTCGAGAGGGCATCTCCAGGGACCAAGCAAAAGGCTCGGCGAGGCCTTCAGCCTCGCGAGGGTTTCCTTCCTCTCGAAGCTAGCTCTGCCTCCACGGCAGAGCGCACATGGGCTCTGCACCCTCTGTAGAGTCACGGGCGTGCCAGCGCGCGGTGACGGCAGCGCCGCAGTTGCCGTTCTCGTGTATAAAGCAGTCAACAATGCTCCACCAAGCAAAGGAGCTCCAAGAATTTCCACTTTGGTGATAAGGGGACCGTCTGCAGCTACGCTCCAAGGGCGACGTCACCGTGGGACACATCCCACCTCAGTGGCGCCAGCCCACCGTCCTGGCTGGACGATGGCTTTTCCAGCTTTGGTGACACCGCTCCCTGCTGTGGACCGCGTCCATGGACTCCACCTTTATCGTGCACCCGTCCTCCTCCTTCGTCGCCATGTGGTAGCCCTTCCCGCCAAGACATTTGGGGGAAGAGGTCCGAGACACCTATAAAAGGAGGGGGAGCACGCTCGGGCAAGGGGTCGGAAGCTCTGAGTTCTAGGGTTAGCCATTGTTAGCCACCTTGAGCTCGCCAAGCTCCCTTTGTACAGAAACCTCTCCAAGCAAGTGCAATACATCCAAGGCAGGACGTAGGGGTTTTACCTCTCCAAGAGGGCCCTGAACCTAGGTAACATCGCGTGTTCATCTCTGCAGTGCCGTCCCACAACGATCTTTGCGAGCATCATCGCCGAGGCACGTTGAGGGTTGTTTGATTCCGTGTTCAGCCCCTTACTCGATCCTTGTGAGACACACCCAGTTCTTGGGACAGTTCTCCGACAATATCTTTTTATTATTAGAAAATAAAGAACTAAGAGAAGTAAGCTTATTCATATGTTCTATTGCATCATCATTTTCTGCTCCACAAAAAGGCTCAGATTCAACATTAGATATAAGTGAAAGACCTACAGAGAAGCCAAAATCATCATCTTTAATGCATATAGGAGAGTAGCAAACTCAGGATCAGAAACAAATTTATTTTTCATAGCATGTTTTTCTAGCAATCTTTTAAAGCATCAGGATCATTAGAAGTATCATAGTCCATGCACTCTCTAATAAACTCATCATCAACATCAATATAAACATCATCAGGGCAACTACTTCCATAATTTCCTCTCTTAGGAGAGGCAGAAGGTATAATGACATTTTCATTAGAAATTTCATCAGACTCAATTTCTTTAGATTTAGCAACCATAAGATTTAAAAAGGGACCTAGGGAACCAGATTCATCAAGTATAGTAGAAGCATCATCAAATTCATTGGACACAGTATCAGAACCAACAGAAGCAACACGTGAAGTGTGGTGGTGTGACAGTGGTGTAACAAGCTTATTCATAATAGTAGGTGAATCAAAAGCAGCTTTAGAGCTCAGAGCAGTACATTGCCTTGGTGGAAGGTAGTATCAGAAACTTAGGATCACGCTTATCCTTCATGATGAAGAATAAGTTGCAGCAGACAGAATAACTCCTAGGTGAACTTATAAATAGAGCTATGCTCCCCGGCAACGACGCCAAAAAATAGTCTTGATGACCCACAGGTGTAGGGGATTGCAACAGTCTTCGAGGGAAGTAAAACCCAAATTTATTGATTCAACACAAGGGGAGCCAAAGAATATTTATAAGCCTTAGCAGTCGAGTTGTCAATTCAACCACACCTGAAAAGGAACTCACTCAGTGCAATTTATCAATGGTAATAGTGATATGGTGGTAGTAGTAGAACAGTGACAGTAGCAGTAAGATTATAGTAGCAATGGTGACAACAAAAGTAACAGTCGTAAACAGCAGGATTAAAAGCACCGTAGGCATAGGGACAGATGGACAGGCATTGCATGAATAAGATAACTCATTTAATAATCATCACTAGGCACAATGCGAACAAACAATAATAAAATATCCAAGTATCAATTTATCATAGGCATGTATTCCTAATTTAGCCGAACATGCTTGCAATAAGAACTTGCACGACATCTTTTGTCCTGCCATCCGGTTTCAGCCGGGCCAATAATGGAAGTAATGGCAATTAAGGTGTTCCTTTTAATAGAACACCGGAGCAAAGCATTAACACACGGTGAATACATGCAATCCTCAAGTTGCTACCCTTTCCCTTTGATATCCCAATCTGTCACTTTGGGGTCGCCGGTTTCAGACAACAACAGGTGCATACAACTAGTAGATATGATCCAAAGCATCAATTATATTCATGAAAACATAACGTGTTCAGATCTGAAATCATGGCACTCGGGCCCTAAGTGTCAAGCATTAAGCACAACTAGTTGCAACAATGACAATTAACATAAATAGAGGATACTATGCATGATCCCCCACAATCTAGCATCGAATTACATGAGTGATCTTATTCAATCCCTTCCATCCCCTTGCCTACAGTAGGGAACTACTCACTCATGGATGGGGGAATCATGGATGGTTGATTGGAGAGGCGTTGGTGGTGACGACGGCGGCGATCTCCACTCCGGAAGGGTACCGGAACAGCGATCCTGGACCTCGAATTTGGGTTTCGAGGTGGCGGCGGAGCTCCGTAAGGTTTCTGGTTGAGGCGTTTGGGGCTTATCGATTTTAGGTCAAAAGGACCTTATATGCCAAAGGGGGGCCTGAGGCGGCACTCCAGGGGAAGGGGCGGCTTGTGGCCGCGACCCTGGGCCCACCCGCGTCCTGGGACCCGCCCCTGCTCCTGGGGTGCCCCCTCCGCGAGCCCTCCTGGCTCCGTGGCTTATTTCATTCAAAAAACGCTTTTTTCTAATTTTTCAGGAATTTTCCGCGGACTTTTATTCCTTCACAAAAATAAGACACCAATTGCAATTATGCTGAAAACAACGCCAGTCCGGGTTAGTTCCAATCAAATCATGCAATTTAGAGGCAAAACAATAGCAAAAGTGTTCGGAAAAGTAGATACGTTTGCAACGTATCAGCGGTTGAGTTGTCAATTCAACCTCAACCACACCTGAAAAGAGACTTGCTTTACACAATTTTTAGTAGCAAAGGTGGTATAATAGCAACAGTAGTGAAATAGTAACATTAGCAGAGTAATAGTAGCAGTAGTAACAACGGACGTAAGAGTTGTAAACAGCAGGATTAAAAACACCCGTAGGCATAGGGATGAATAAACAGGTGTTGCATGAATAAGACAACTCATGTAATAGTCATAACTCAGAGCACAATGCAAACAGATAATAATAAAGCATCCAAGTGTCAATCAATCATATCCATGTATTCCTAATTTAGCCGTACGTGCTTGCAATAAGAACTTGCACGACATCTTTTGTCCAACCATCCCGTTTCAGCGGGGGCAATCATGAAACTAATGGTAATTAAGATGCTCCTTTTAATAGAGCACCGGAGCAAAGCATTAACACATGGTGAATACATGTAATCCTCAAGTTATGGTCCTTTCCCTCTGATATCTCAATCTGTCACTTTGGGGTCTCCGGTTCTGGACAATAAGAGGTGCATACAACTAGTAGATAGGATCCAAAATATAAATTATATTCATGAAAACATAACATGTTCAGATCTGAAATCATGACACTCGACCCCTCATGACAATCAATGAACTCAACTGGTTGCAACAACGATCATTAACACAAATTATGGATACTAGGCACCATGCCCTAACAATCTGACAAGCTATTACATGAGCAATCTCATGCAATCCCTACCACCCCCTTGCCTACAGCAGGGAATTACTCACACATGGAGGGGGGGTCATGGATGGTTGATGGAGAGGCATTGGCGGTGACGATGGCGGCGATCTCCACTCCAGTAGGGTATCGTAACAACGATTCTGGTCCCCGAATTTGGGTTTCGAGGTGGCGGCAGAGCCCTGAAGCGTTTCTGGAAAAATTGTCCGGGGGTTCGACGTTTTAGGTCAGGAGGAGCTTATATCTGAAAGGGCGTCGAGAGGGGACCTGCCAGGGACAGAGGCGGCCTTGGGCCGTGGCCAAGGGCCCACCCGCGAGTCCTCTTGGCTCCGTGGCTTATTTCCCCCAAAACTTCATTTTCTTATTTTTCTGCAATTTTCCGCGGAACTTTATTTCTGCATAAAAATAAGACACTAAATGCAATTCTGCTGAAAACAACGTTTGTCCGTGTTAGTTACATTCAAATCACGCAGGTTAGAGACAAAACAATAGAAAAAGTGTTTGGAAAAGTAGATACGCTTGCGACGTATCAGTTCTCAAACACCAATAGTAACAAGACACACATAGGAAAACAAAGCGGAATCAAATATCCTTTGGTGAGAACGTAGATCTGAATCTGTTCATCCATTTTTTAAAAGATTAACAAGATCAAAGGAAAATCTCAAAGATTTATAGCAACTCCCAAAATCCAGACCACTATAAATATTACATCCATTATGAAGTCCGTCTAAACCGAAAATACTTTGGTGCACATGGGAACGAGCACCTGATATGTAAAATAAATTTAGTAATAAAGTCAAAAAAAAATCCGAAACTGACATTTGGACAAAATTATCAAGTATTGTACCCGTACAAAAAAGTCGCCAAAGAATGACTTCCATTGCACCCCGGGTAAGAGATTTGCCTAAAAAAAGCACTTTATACACGCTATATTCGTCATAAATTTGTCTTCTTTACCCTAAATTCAATGGAAATCATTTACCGTCCAATTTTTTTACGAGTATAATAATTAATCGACTTTGAGTGTCAAAAATTGATTTTTTTTGACTTTTTCTGAATTTCTATTTTCTTGCATATTAGATACGCTGCCCGAGGGACACTAGTCCGAGTCCCACCCTTTAAATGGATTCACGCTGCTAAGGTGTACATAACTTGAATTTGGTTCAGAGCACCGGAGCAAAGCATTAACACATGGTGAATACATGTAATCCTCAAGTTATGGTCCTTTCCCTCTGATATCTTAATCTGTCACTTTGGGGTCTCCGGTTCTGGACAATAAGAGGTGCATACAACTAGTAGATAGGATCCAAAATATAAATTATATTCATGAAAACACAACATGTTCAGATCTGAAATCATGGCACTCGACCCCTCATGAAAATCAATGAACTCAACTGGTTGCAACAACGATCATTAACACAAATTATGGATACTAGGCACCATGCCCTAACAATCTGACAAGCTATTACATGAGCAATCTCATCCAATCCCTACCACCCCCTTGCCTACAGCAGGGAATTACTCACACATGGAGGGGGGGGGGTCATGGATGGTTGATGGAGAGGCATTGGCGGTGACGATGGCGGCGATCTCCACTCCAGTAGGGTGTCGTAACAACGATTCTGGTCCCCGAATTTGGGTTTCGAGGTGGCGGCGGAGCTCTGAAGCGTTTCTGGAAAAATTGTCCGGGGTTCAACGTTTTAGGTCAGGAGGAGCTTATATCCGAAAGGGCGTCGAGAGGGGACCTGCCAGGGACAGAGGCGGCCTTGGGCTGCGGCCAAGGGCCCACCCGCGAGTCCTCTTGGCTCCGTGGCTTATTTCCCCCAAAACTTCATTTTCTTATTTTTCTGGAATTTTCCGCGGAACTTTATTTCTGCACAAAAATAAGACACTAAATGCAATTCTGTTGAAAACAACGTTTGTCCGTGTTAGTTACATTCAAATCACGCAGGTTAGAGACAAAACAATAGAAAAAGTGTTTGGAAAAGTAGATACGCTTGCGACGTATCAGTTCTCAAACACCAATAGTAACAAGACACACATAGGAAAACAAAGCGGAATCAAATATCCTTTGGTGAGAACGTAGATCTGAATCTCTTCATCCATTTTTTTAAAGATAACAAGATCAAAGGAAAATCTCAAAGATTTATAGCAACTCCCAAAATCCAGACCACTATAAATATTACATCCATTATGAAGTCCGTCTAAACCGAAAATACTTTGGTGCACATGGGAACGAGCACCTGATATGTAAAATAAATTTAGTAATAAAGTCAAAAAAAAATTCCGAAACTGACATTTGGACAAAATTATCAAGTATTGTACCCGTACAAAAAAGTCGCCAAAGAATGACTTCCATTGCACCCCGGGTAAGAGATTTGCCTAAAAAAAGCACTTTATACACGCTATATTCGTCATAAATTTGTCTTCTTTACCCTAAAGTCAATGGAAATCATTTACCGTCCAATTTTTTTACGAGTACAATACTTAATCGACTTTGAGTGTCAAAAATTGATTTTTTTTGACTTTTTCTGAATTTCTATTTTCTTGCATATTAGATACGCTATCCGAGGGACACTAGTCCGAGTCCCACCCTTTAAATGGATTCACGCTGCTAAGGTGTTGACGAGGTTGGGACTCGGCAAATCCCTGGGTTGATCACCCCGGGTTGATTGAGGGGGAGAGAGATGAGCGTTGGTGATCACGACGGCTAACAGGCGAGGTTTTACCCAGGTTCAGGCTCCCAGAGGATAACACCCTACTTCCTGCTTATCTGGTATTGACGTAGAGCGTGGCTACAATGGCGAGATGGTGATCTCGCTAGGGTTTTAGCCGGTGGCTATGAGCTGGAGTTCAGTTACCCTAGACGAGGGACCCTCCCAGCCTTTATATGATAGGCTGGGTCTCGGGTGAACGGTGCCAATGGCGCTTACAGGACGATCAGGGTTGAAGACCTAAGATCGACTATCTTGGGCCGCACGTCGTCCTTCTTGGGCCTTCCTTGGACCCTCGTCATAGGGCTGATGGACTTGGCGTGACCCAGGTACCACCACCGTGGGGTAGTCAAAGAGTAACCCCACGACAGGTGTACATAACTTGAATTTGGTTCAGAGCACCGGAGCAAAGCATTAACACATGGTGAATACATGTAATCCTCAAGTTATGGTCCATTCCCTCTGATATCTCAATCTGTCACTTTGGGGTCTCCGGTTCTGGACAATAAGAGGTGCATACAACTAGTAGATAGGATCCAAAATATAAATTATATTCATGAAAACATAACATGTTCAGATCTGAAATCATGGCACTCGACCCCTCATGAAAATCAATGAACTCAATTGGTTGCAACAACGATCATTAACACAAATTATGGATACTAGGCACCATGCCCTAACAATCTGACAAGCTATTACGTGAGCAATCTCATCCAATCCCTACCACCCCCTTGCCTACAGCAGGGAATTACTCACACATGGAGGAGGTGTCATGGATGGTTGATGGAGAGGCATTGGCGGTGACAATGGCGGCGATCTCCACTCCAGTAGGGTGTCCTAACAACGATTCTGGTCCCCGAATTTGGGTTTCGAGGTGGCGGCGGAGCTCTGAAGCGTTTCTAGAAAAATTGTCCGAGGGTTCGACGTTTTAGGTCAGGAGGAGCTTATATCCGAAAGGGCGTCGAGAGGGGACCTGCCAGGGACAGAGGCGGCCTTGGGCCGCGGCCAAGGGCCCAACCGCGAGTCCTCTTGGCTCCGTGGCTTATTTCCCCCAAAACTTCATTTTCTTATTTTTCTAGAATTTTCCGCGGAACTTTATTTCTGCACAAAAATAAGACACTAAATGCAATTCTGCTGAAAACAACGTTTGTCCGTGTTAGTTACATTCAAATCACGCAGGTTAGAGACAAAACAATAGAAAAAGTGTTTGGAAAAGTAGATACGCTTGCGACGTATCAGTTCTCAAACACCAATAGTAACAAGACACACATAGGAAAACAAAGCGGAATCAAATATCCTTTGGTGAGAACGTAGATCTGAATCTCTTCATCCATTTTTTAAAAGATTAACAAGATCAAAGGAAAATCTCAAAGATTTATAGCAACTCCCCAAATCCAGACCACTATAAATATTACATCCATTATGAAGTCCGTCTAAACCGAAAATACTTTGGTGCACATGGGAACGAGCACCTGATATGTAAAATAAATTTAGTAATAAAGTCAAAAAAAAAATTCCGAAACTGACATTTGGACAAAATTATCAAGTATTGTACCCGTACAAAAAAGTCGCCAAAGAATGACTTCCATTGCACCTCGGGTAAGAGATTTGCCTAAAAAAACACTTTATACACGCTATATTCGTCATAAATTTGTCTTCTTTACCCTAAATTCAATGGAAATCATTTACCGTCCAATTTTTTTACGAGTACAATACTTAATCGACTTTGAGTGTCAAAAATTGATTTTTTTGACTTTTTCTGAATTTCTATTTTCTTGCATATTAGATACGCTGTCCGAGGGACACTAGTTCGAGTCCCACCCTTTAAATGGATTCACGCTGCTAAGGTGTACATAACTTGAATTTGGTTTAGAGCACCGGAGCAAAGCATTAATGTAGCGACCCCAGATTCAGAGCTATACATAAGTGTTATGTGCTATTAGGCATGATAGCCGAGAGTTACTGGGGTACCAATCCCAGGCAGCATTTCACTGCAGGCGTGCCGGGATCACCGGTCACACAAAACCCCTCGGAAGACTACCATAACTAATCATAACCACGAAGGCATAACAAAGAATCGTAGGACCTTGTTAAGCTGTCGGACTCGGCCTCAGGGTTATACAGAAATGCTATGTGTCACTGGTCATGCTACGTAGCCGAGGGTTACTGGGTTTACCACTCCCAGGCCGAGTAAACATCGGCAGGCGTGCTCGGAATGGATCATCGGCACCACAACCCCTCGGCTAAGCCATAACACGGGCATAGCCAAAACTGCATAACAAAGAGCCCAAGAACCTTTCCTCTCAACCGTGCACTTTATATCCATACACGCATCATGCACGAGAGAGGTTGTAACAACCGGTACAGGGCAGTGACTCTACGATAAGAAGCAAATATACAACTCTTATTAGAGTAAGATAGCAAAATACACGCAGAGGTCACACGACCCAACATTATATCATACAACGGAAGGCAAATTATGTTGCTATTCAACAAGATTAACAAAAGGCCTAAGAGGCCAGAAATAAGCAACGGTGACGTCCCACACTACAGATTCCAGGCTGCTACCTGGGAACCCCTAACTACTTGTCGATGTCCACGCATAAATCTCCATCGGTGGTATCTTCATCTCTGTCAAAATAAGATAGCGGCAGGCCTGAGTACGGAACTCAGCAAGACTATAACCCGTTACGGTAATGCATAAGTCAGAAGCTGTTTGTGGGCTAATTTTGCGTAAAGCCAACTTTTCAATAGAGGGAGGCGAAGTAGAAGTTCGTCTACTCAGAAGTTTTGTAAAAGGGATAAGAGAACACTTTTATCTCCTTCGATCATCTTTGGAAACCACCAGAATCATCAACAGCTGAACTTGCTCTACTAGGGTCACTCCCTCGACTCTCCCTCGAGGAAGCAACCCGCACACGTTGTTATCAAGTTTTACGAATATGTTCAAGTTGTCATCTATGATCAAACAGCAAGACCCAAGTCGTCCTTAACCGTGGACACGGCTATTCGAATAGATTTATCCCTGCAGGGGTGTACAATTTGGTCCACACGTGCCAACCGACTCTTAATGCCACTAGATTAGCACACTTCCGAGGGTGCCGGCAGAGGGTGGTTGACCACGACTCTTAGGTTGCCTAGATGTGCCCATAAGCCAACCCAAATAGGGCCGTTCCGCCATTAACAAGAGATGGCCATCTCCTGACGGTCCCTATTTCTGTGCGTGGGGACCAAGATCAGTTCGTCCTTCACTTGTCCCCAGACACGACCTATCTTTTCTTCAAAACATTTTTCACCTTTCTGCAAATGGAACACGCCAAACTACGTGTCCTACGGGCACACCTAAACAAGAAACAGCCGAGCGGGGTTCAAGGGCCCGCGTGTGTCGTACTCTTAGTCTTGGTTCAAGCGATAAGCACAAGAGGTCGTAGGGCGACAAGAACAAGACAACCCACCACATCCCACTGTGGCCTCATTGTCCAAGCCTTTTAGTCAAATTAACATGTCCACCATAAAAATCCTCGATATCCTGACATGCTAGATTCATTCGTATCGCTGATACATCGGCATGACGGATCAGATCATAACTAAGCATGGCTAAGCATATAAACATGTATACGGCTCTGGCGACACACAAGCAACCCTAATCATGCTAGGATGGATAACAGGTACTAGGCGACAAGGGGAACATGCAAGATAGGTTGACTCTACCTATCGACCAAAAGCTTTAGAACCGTTATGATGCTTATCAGAAATAATACTTGAAAATATGGGAGCAGATAGAAGAAGGGGTTGTGCTTGCCTTATTGAGCGATAACAGAAAATATAAAGCAGTTGGGATCTTCTGCTTGACTTGATCATTGATGATCAAGTATTCGCCATTTGTCGTCAATATCCGTGCATTCGTCGTTGATGGTGCTGATCTTCACTTCGGAATTTCTCGAACTCGGACTCGTTCTACCGGAGAAAAACGAAGCACCGGAAAGAAACGACAACAAACATTCAACATGGCATAATGCAATGCGCACAAATGTATGAATGACAAATTACATGTATTTGAATTAAACCCTTAAACATGATAATCAATTTAAATGGAGTCCGAATTAATAATAATCGGAGAAACTCCATAATTGCCTAAAGTGGCATTTTAGTGATTCTAGACAAACCTTAATTCAAGTTGTTCAATCATGCATGATTTTGATATAAATGAATAGATCTCATTTTTCTGAACGATTTGATATTTTATTCATATTTTTCTGATAAACAGAAATAAAGATATTGAATTTACAATTTAATTAATTTTCTGGAATTTCTAAAATTATTAAATATCTGACAGAGGGGACCCACTGTCAGGTATTTATCATTTACAGAAAATAATTTCAGAAAAAGAAAAGGCCACGCTGACGTCAGCATGACGTCAGCAGACTCTGGCCGTGGCCATGTCGAGCACGGGCTCGACGACCAGGGCACGAGGGCTCGCGCGGAAGGGAGCGTTGGACGCGGCGGACGACATCGAACCATCTAGTGGCGGCGCCGCTCGATTTTGACCACCGGAGCATGGCCGGCGACGGCGCTTGGCGGCGGCGGACGGAGGCTCGCGGCAAAGGCGAGTTACAGAGAGAGAGGGAGAGGGAAAAGGGGCGCGGGAGAAAGCCCAGCTCACCAGGAGCACGAATATGTAGTCGAGGAGAGCAGGGGAGGCCGGACGACGCCGGAATCATCCGCGGCGGTGACGACCGAAGGCGGGGAAGACGAAGTTGATTCGCGACAACAAACTCGTCCCGGCACGATTCCTTCATCGGGGAGGAAGAGGAGGCCCAGGCGGAGCTCGGGGTGGCGTCGGCTTGGTCTCGGGCGGCCGGATACGGTGGCGATTTGCGGCGGAGCTGGAGCTAGGGTTTCGGCCGCGGCGGAGAAGAAGAGAGAGAGCTAGGGAAGAGGAACGAGCCAGGGAGAGAGAAGGAGAAGAGAAGCACGACCACGACGTCCTGGTTCTTATCCGCAAAGGGAAGCAAGGAGACGGGGTGGAGGTGGCGCGGCACGGCGGTGGCGTTCGTCCTCTGCCAGAAGGAAGAAGGAGGAAGAAAAGAAAAAGAACATTTTGCGAAAAAACCCCTAGGTTTGAAGGAAATTAGTTAGCCTACTAGAGCAGCTCCAAAAATTATGAAACTTTTTATATTGGGCCACAATAATATAAAGAGGCCCCACAAATTATTGCAAGATTTTTGGGGACTTTTGACAACATTTGAAAATAAGGAGGGGAAATAACCATTTTAGGGTTTCCCTTTTATTTTAAAGTACCATAAATTTCTTAATGCAAGAATTAATGCATGCTATGCTCATGATTAACTATTTTACACAATAATAGAAACATGGTATGTTACAATTAACACATGGTGAATACATGTAATCCTCAAGTTATGGTCCGTTCCCTCTGATATCTCAATCTGTCACTTTGGGGTCTCCGGTTCTGGACAATAAGAGGTGCATACAACTAGTAGATAGGATCCAAAATATAAATTATATTCATGAAAACATAACATGTTCAGATCTGAAATCATGGCACTCGACCCCTCATGAAAATCAATGAACTCAACTGGTTGCAACAACGATCATTAACACAAATTATGGATACTAGGCACCATGCCCTAACAATCTGACAAGCTATTACGTGAGCAATCTCATCCAATCCCTACCACCCCCTTGCCTACAGCAGGGAATTACTCACACATGGAGGAGGGGTCATGGATGGTTGATGGAGAGGCATTGGCGGTGACGATGGCGGCGATCTCCACTCCAGTAGGGTGTCGTAACAACGATTCTGGTCCCCGAATTTGGATTTCGAGGTGGCGGCGGAACTCTGAAGCGTTTCTAGAAAAATTGTCCGGGGGTTCGACGTTTTAGGTCAGGAGGAGCTTATATCCGAAAGGGCGTCGAGAGGGGACCTGCCAGGGACAGAGGCGGCCTTGGGCCGCGGCCAAGGGCCCAACCGCGAGTCCTCTTGGCTCCGTGGCTTATTTCCCCCAAAACTTCATTTTCTTATTTTTCTAGAATTTTCCGCGGAACTTTATTTCTGCACAAAAATAAGACACTAAATGCAATTCTGCTGAAAATAACGTTTGTCCGTGTTAGTTACATTCAAATCACGCAGGTTAGAGACAAAACAATAGAAAAAGTGTTTGGAAAAGTAGATACGCTTGCGACGTATCAGTTCTCAAACACCAATAGTAACAGACACACATAGGAAAACAAAGCGGAATCAAATATCCTTTGGTGAGAACGTAGATCTGAATCTGTTCATCCATTTTTTAAAAGATTAACAAGATCAAAGGAAAATCTCAAAGATTTATAGCAACTCCCAAAATCCAGACCACTATAAATATTACATCCATTATGAAGTCCGTCTAAACCGAAAATACTTTGGTGCACATGGGAACGAGCACCTGATATGTAAAATAAATTTAGTAATAAAGTCAAAAAAAAAAATCCGAAACTGACATTTGGACAAAATTATCAAGTATTGTACCCGTACAAAAAAGTTGCCAAAGAATGACTTCCATTGCACCCCGGGTAAGAGATTTGCCTAAAAAAAGCACTTTATACACGCTATATTCGTCATAAATTTGTCTTCTTTACCCTAAATTCAATGGAAATCATTTACCGTCCAATTTTTTTACGAGTACAATACTTAATCGACTTTGAGTGTGAAAAATTGATTTTTTTTTGACTTTTTCTGAGTTTCTATTTTCTTGCATATTAGATACGCTGCCCGAGGGACACTAGTCCGAGTCCCACCCTTTAAATGGATTCACGCTGCTAAGGTGTACATAACTTGAATTTGGTTCAATTTGAAGCTTTGAGATAAAATATCGTAAAAATGACTCCTAAATGCAATTTTTTAAACATACAAAAAATTTGCATTTTTCATTTTAATGGTTATTCCACATTTTATGTACTTAAATACATGAGTACCCAAAATGTGGATATAGTGGCAAGAGCGCAATTCGTCCTTTTCACCCACAAGGCTAACCTGAGTGGCACTACTGTAAATAGTGCCAATCCCAGGGGCAATCATTATGGCAAAGTTGAAATTTTCAAATCTTTGAGGGGCAGATTTTGCCGCGGGCTACCCTAGTTCATGTTTCGATGTAGAGCATGGCACCCACCCCCACCCCGCGTCTCACTTCCCCCTCCCGCATCTCCGAGAAAGAAAAGAAGGCGCTGCGGGAGGGACTCGACGGGAGTCCAATCAGGGGTTCGACGGCGGCGCCGCAGGTGAGTATTCCACGGCCATCTTCCTCACTATCTCTCCCCCCCCCCCCCCCCCCCCTCTCTCTCTCTCTCTCTCTCTCTCTCTGCCACCCGCCAGTGGGCCTTCCTCCCATCCACCCTCTCGCCCCAATCTCTTTCCGTTGCAAGTCCATGTTCCGTGCAGAGCTGCTCCAATGGGGGCCGGCCTCCTCCGCCTGCGCCCCCTTCCTCTTCCAACTCCCTCCAATGGAGCAGCCGCTGGAACCCTAATCCCCGTTAAATCCCAAATCCCCCAACTAAATCTAGATTTTCTCCTTTTATTCGATCTCTGCGTTGCAGTTCGCAAAGGATTTAGGGTAGAGTTCGACCTGTGCAGCTGCTGCAATTCTATTTTCCCCCTAAATCCCTAAAACTTAACCGAAGCTTACCATGTCACTGCATTTTTTTTCAGGTTGTGCAGTTAGCGTTCTGTCTGATTGAAGTGTTGCTGATCGAAGGTAATAATTGCTCAAAACTTGCCACTCTTTTCTGTTGTTTTGTTGTATGCGACGTAGTGTTACTTTTATATGTATAATCCTGTGTTACAACTAGATAATTGCGGTGTACCAGCTTCATGCCAGATCATTTAGAGTTGGTATGTTGCATATAGGAGAAAATAAAAGAAGGAAGAGGAGAAAGATTGTATTGAACTATTGATAGAAATGTATTTTGAATATTGTGTTCTTGCTAGGACATATCTGAGTACTCAAAGGGGAGCAAGGGATTTAGGCAGCTTTAGTGACGATGAGCGCAAACGTAGTCTTAGGAAGTATTTGCTCAAAGAGATGTATGGCAGTTCTGTAGCGACATGTTATGATGAGTCACACTTGACTAAAAGGAGCTTCCATGACTCGTGCACAGTATATGCTTGCTGTTATGACATTATGGCTGTTGTATGTTAAGAGACTTAGAAACTATGTGACATGGAAACTATGCCTGATATATGTAAGGCTTGCTATTTATGAACTACTAGAACATGTTTAGAACTATCTATTGCTCTATAATTGAGTGCTGATGTTGTGTTTAGAACATGTAATGGATTTATGTTGTTAAAATATACATTGTTGCAAGAATATATGCAATGTTGCCGAGAATACATTTTGAAACATGTACAACACTTTACTATCTTCAATCTCATGTAGATTTATGATTCAATTTTTCTTACACCCAAATAGGATTTGGAATTGCCTCTTCTCTTTGATTTAAATTGCCATTTCCGTGAACACCCAAACAAGAGCATTAGGATTGAAGTCCATTTCCATTTTTCCTCACTTTTGTTTTTGGACCCCCATTTCAATTCCTTTGCTTGAATACCCACATCCAAGCCCTAACCCCCCCCCCCCCCCCCCCCAAAGATTATGCGAAATAAACGGATAGGACCACTATGTCAAGCAGCCAAAAGATCCAAAACAATCCTACAATCCTATCAAATTAGGGATAGTTGATCAAATGATGCTCTGGGCCTGGAGAGTTTTCATGGCGGCGAGGGCTCAATGACCCCATCGGAAGGTGAAAACGAAAAACTAAACCCTACAACAAATAGCGCTAGATTAGCCGTTAGCTCGATTATTTGGTGCGCAAGTTGGTCGGAACTGGTTTTGTTCGTCTCCAACTTCTACATTGTTAGTAGGAGAGCCCCAAAGCACCAACCCCTTTCTCTCCCATACCTCGAGCGAGTAAAGCGAGAGCCAAGAGCAGACTAGATGCTGGCAGTGACAGCAGGTGACACCCGACCCTCAGCAGCATCTGCCCCGTCGTCAATATTCCCCTTCCCACTCCATGCTCCCTTCCGCTTCCTCTCCCATACCTCGAGCGAGTAAAGCGAGAGCCAAGAGCAGACTAGATGCTGGCGGTGACAGCAGGTGGTGCCCGACCCTCACCAGCATCTGCCCCGTCGTCGATATTCCCCTTCCCACTCCATGCTCCCAGAAGATTCACTGGCTGGTTCTGCTTTTCCCAATCTGGTTGATTTCTGCTGTGTTCCAACTGCAACCAATTGGATCATTCCGCCATGAGCTAATAATCCAAATACATCAGCCTAGTTTTTTGTCAAATGCGTCCGTCCATGTTTGATTGGATTGGTTTTGTTGTGAATTCGTTCTGCTTGCTTGCAATTGCTCCCTTCCCGAATGCCGATGTGATGCATTTGTTGCCGTAGGTTTTTGTTTATCATTTTTATGTTGTGACGGGGTCACTGAGCCCTCACCGCCATGAGAACCCTCCAGCCCCGGAGCATGCCACCTCGAAGCAGTTCTCTCGTGTAGTGTTAGCCCCCCACTCTGGACTGATGTGTAGTGGAGAGGTGAGATACACATGGAGTAGGATATTTATTTTGGGTTAGCAACGATCCCTAACTTGATTGGATTATTTGGGGTTTTGTTGCTGCCTGGTGGAGTATTATTAGCAGTTTATCAACATAATCTGGGTGTGGTGGGGAGGGGGGAGGGTTGTTGTTGTGGTGTTTAACTGAGTCCCCATGTGTATCTTGTATAATTGTTCTCTCACCACAAATGGACAATGGATGCTGAATTTTGGTTAAATTCTTCAATTTGTCTTCCTTGCTTTCTGCTTGTGTGAAGGGCACACTTGCATCTTCTTGGATGTAATAGGCTTTCTATGCATGACCTATTGATAGTTAAGTATGGAACACTTGTACATTGAACTATGTAGTCGAAGTCTTGAATCTCCTTAAAGAAGCTGTAGCATAATTTTTGAACTGGTGTACGAGGGCTTCTGGAACATTATATTAATGAAAGTAGAAGTACCATTTGAAGGGTATCCTACACCATTAGTGAGTTTGTTACAGACAACTAAACTGGGTGATATTATCAATAGAATAATATCTATGTTCTGGATGCCCTTGTAATTGGTAGATAAAATTAAGTCCCCTTAGAAATAGAAGGAAATTGTCTGCCATGTAGTAAAACTGCAAGATAGTGCAGTTGTGTAATCTCAATGATTTATTATGTTTGGATGCCCAAGCTCAGATCTAGTCCCAATACACGTGATGCTCGTTGGGAGGTGCTACTGGGGGATGAGTGCCGGAGACCCAGCGAGCGCCTTTTAGGACAGAGTAAGCAGCTAGTGTGGTGGCCTCTAAGGATCAGATATGCTGCCCGGAAGCAGTCAATCAGGTGGTTGCTTGGAGCTGATCACCGTCGGTGACTGGGTGGTACGCTACCAGAGTCTTTTCGAACCCGTCGCACCTCCACAGCTACGGCAGCACCTTGTTCCTGTTGTAGGCATTAATTAGTTTTACGGAATGGTGACTACCAATCGTGATCGGAATGGTATCACCATCGAGCTACATGCCTACATCACTGGTGATCATTTGTCTATTGTTGGAGTTGCAGCTGTCAGGGATGCTGTCAGCGACTCACGTTATTGGGCCTGGGTCAATACAGTGCATGGCGTAGGAACATCAAACAAAAGCATCTCGACTGTCAAAGCACAAAAGACGGTTGAGATTACGCAATGTTGTGCAGTTATACTAGCAACAGCAAACAATTTGCGATATTTCGATTGCTTCAGTTCACTGTAGTAATATTTTGAAAACCTTGTGGAGCAGAGTCATTATCTTTGTTGATTTTCTTCAGTCCATTGGGATTTTCAATTTATTAACCTTTTCTTTTTTAAGTACCCATCATATTCTTGCTGCTAGTTTTCAATCATAAGTTTGCAAGGATTCTACTTCATTGAACTGAAGCTGATGTCAACTTACGCCTGTCCGAATTCTCTAGACCTAATTACGCTGGAAACGGCAGTATTCTCTGACCATAATTTTTGAGCGGATTTGTTGGGAGGTTACTCTTTGCTGAAGATCAAATAACAATTCGTGAGACCAGACTTTAACTGACTAGGACTCGATTTCCATAGCTTAAACAAACTTGACTAATTCTTCATTAACTCTCTTCCTTCCCTAATGCATACTCTTTCCAACTCTTATCTCACCGTATGCCTATGATGTGCCACCTTCTGGATCTTGGACCTGAGCTCGACATTTGTAAATTTGACACCAAAAGGACTCCATAACATTTGCAAATTCGATAGGCTGAGTATATCAGTTAGTGTGTAATTTTGATATGGTTTAATTTGTTTGCAGTTTGAAACTTGGTCATCTGTATGGTACCACCACTTATTAACAGCTTCATGTTGTCTTCATGTGGGAAATGTTTTTATGGAAGCAAATCATGCAGGCTGTGTTTATACGGGTTAATTGCAAATTACCAGTCTGCCCAATTCTCCCATTGCCCCCCTAATTGTCTTGTCTTGTCACTCATGCTGGTTCCTCAAGAAGAGTTACCGTGCTCGGAGTTTGGGCACCTGGTACTGACCCAACCATCAAATCCCTTTTTGGATGATATCCATGTTTCATATTGATATGTCACGTGAGTTCTAGATACATAGCTGGCCGTGAATTACCTGGCTAGCTGCATGCCAGTCTGTGCTTCCCCTCTGCCACAATAGCTGGCCGTGAATTCAACCACCACGTCATGTGCCTACTAACTGCATCGCCCGCAAAACCACCCAATATCCTCTTGGTAATGACCTGTGCAGCCCATTTCAGAAAGCTTAGGTAAGAGTCACACGAACAATGGAACAAATGCAGAGCCCATGTTGGTTGGCAGGGCCGTACCTGAAAAAGTAGGGGTCCTGCGCCAAATTCGAAGTTGGGCCGTAGGCTTAAGAAAGGCCGATGTCGACTACTACTACACAAGAAATTATAAGGCCTTTATACAAGTGGTTTGGTGTGCTTTGGCCTTATAGAACAAAAACTCCTTGCTACCATGTTGGATATGTACTTATTTTAAAGCATCATTTGGTGAGATGCCAATGCTTAACATTTGCTAATGTATTAGATATTGCAACAATCTCACCATATCTGAAGAGATGATTCCATTGGAGGTGATGCTTTCTTATATTGATGTTTGGTGATGTACCTATGCAATTGCATCCGGCTATATTCTCTCTTGGAACCTTTTACTACATATGCCCTAAGATTTAATTTTGCTAAACATTTAAAATTCAAAGCAAAGTAGAATATTTGAGTAGTAATTTTATTGTTTTGTGCCTTGTTCACCTAGAAAGGGAAATCAAAGAGGGAGATGTAGATAAGTGTGGAGAGCGCAATGATGGTGGCGTGTTTAGATAATGGAATATTAAAGGCTAAACGTTAGATTAGTTGACCCATGCATAATACCGAGATAGATTAGTACTAGTAATTAAAGACCGGAAAATTCCGAATCCCCCAATTTTGTGGGCCCTGTCTGAAATACCGCTAATTAATACCTGCTAAATGGGTTTTGTGGAATTTGATCTTGTTGTATGAGTTGACCAAAGTCTGAAATGTGTTTTGTTTAATTGATAACATAATTCTGTTTGGATTGTTTTGGCTCCCAATTAAGCAATACGATAAATTTCTATACATTGATCGCTGTATACACTCATAGTCCATTCATCATTTTTTGTATACACAGTTACACACATAATACATCCACCACTAATGGCATGACTGTGAGACACGTAGACAAATGTCCCAACACGGTAGCTCAGATCATGCTTGTCCTTGAATCCTCCAGGTGGGCAGGTGGCATTCCTGGTGTGAGAAACAAGGGTTTATATATTGTTGTCTGATTCTGTATGTCTTTCGCTCTTTCTTGTACGTTCATGATGATTACTTAGGTTTCTGTCCCCATTCCTTTGTGCTCAGATTTATTACAGTGACACTGTACCATAGATGACCTATGTTGCATGTTTTTCAATGCCTACAGAGTTGAAAGTTATGTAGTTGTTGCTCTAAGTCATATATTTTAATCTACCATAGCCTCTTTTGAGTGTGTGTTTAGATTCTCAAAGCTCTCTGAAAAGACATTTAATGTAATACTTTGCCCTTAGGTTTCATCTATGCACTGGCTTGCTTGTTAACTTTGTAAGACTGATGCGGATATGGACTTGATGGTGACTATCAGCCATAGTTAGGGTCCTCCAAATTGCAAAATTGGTGTGACCTTATCATTCAATTTGTTAGATCTTGCTAATCATCTGACAAATATTGTAGAACCGAAATATATAACCAGTAATACACTCAGTGATTGCTAGAGAGAAAGGCATTTATTGATTCATCTAATCGGTGTGGTGTGTTATTAATTATTTACTTCACAAAATAGCATCATCATCATCATCATGAATTCCACGAGTGTGTATTTTGGTGGATATGAATATGGGTTTTTAACTTCTGTTACTCTTCAATTCTTTCACAATTTTTCAGGACCTGACACACCAGAGGCTCTTGTTCGTATTTGAGCGCTGATCCATGCTGTTCATATACTTCTGAGATAGTTTGGAAAGGTAGACTGACTTCAAATTTGGGTCCTATATAGCCTTCTTCAGTTCACAACATTTTATGTGAATGTGGTTTTCGTAACCAATTTCAGGAGCAATATCATGGAGTGCAACAGAGAAGAGGCTGTCAAGGCTAGGGAAATTGCTATAAAAAAGTTAGAAAACAAAGACTTTGTTGGTGCCAAAAGGATTGCACTGAAAGCTCAAAGGATTTTTCCAGAGCTTGAGAACTTATCCCAGCTGTTGACTGTCTGTGAAGTACATTGTGCAGCAGAGGCAAAGATAAATGATTTGTTGGACTTTTATGGGATTCTCCAAGTGGATGTAACGGCGGATGAGGCAATCATAAAAAAACAGTACCGGAAGCTTGCCTTTTCACTTCACCCTGATAAAAACAGTTTCCCTAGTGCAGAAGCTGCTTTCAAATTGGTTGCAGAAGCCCACTCAACATTGTCTGATCGAACAAAACGTCCTGCATATGACATCAAGTGGAGGGTTGCTTCTAGAATTGCGCCAAAGCAGGGTTCAGAACAAAAGCAAGGTACCCAACCAAAGCAGTCTACCCAACCAGGGCAGGCTACCCAGCCAAAGCAGGCTACCCAGCCAAAGCAGGCTACCCAACCAACACAGGGTAAGAAATCAAAGAAGGCAGCAATACCAAAGCAGGCAACAATACCAAAGCAGACTAGAGAACCGACAAAGAATCCAGTTCCACCAACCTTTGCTGAACAGGCAATCTGGACCAAATGCATTCACTGCAGAACAAAGTATCAGTACTACAGCGGCGTACTAAATCATCGCATCCGCTGTCAGAACTGCAGAGAATACTTTGTTGCTTCGAAGCTGAATGAACAGGATGTGCCTTCTGTATTCACATCAAATGCAACCCCCGGTGTTGGACAACAGAGTGGTTTTCCCAGTCAACAAGACTGTCCAACGAAGTTCTCTTCTAGGTTGAACAGTGATGTCAAGCCCTCGGTGAATGGAGCACAGAATGATGAACACATGAAGAGTGCCAGCACAGGTGGTGAGAAGGTTAACCATGTAGAGGCAGGTGGGAAAAGGGGGGTTGAATTTTCAACAGAGAATCTGTCTAAATCTTCTGCACCAAGTAGGACAGTAGATACACCAGCAGAGCCAGGTATTACTGGCAGCCCTAGCCCCCGCAGATCAGCTAGGAGAAAGGCAGAACCTGATGCCAATATCGCAGTTTCCCCTAGCAAAAAGAAACGAACAATAAAAGATTGGTTTTCAAATGCCGACTCGAGTTGTAAGAAAATGTTTGATGGTAACGTTGCTCATGTTGATGTAAAAGCTGGTGAACCTCATGTCTCTAGCAAAGCACAAAACCAAGAGAAAGAAGTACTACCAATGAAGGCAACGAGGGAAACATTAAGAAAGAAGTTCCACATGATGCAGCTGCTGTGAAGAAGCCCTGTGATTCTGTGGAATTTTCCTACCCTGACCCAGAATTTCATGACTTCGATAAATGCAGGAATATGAATTTGTTCGCAGTTGATCAGATCTGGGCAGTTTATGATGACCGCGATGGCATGCCACGGTATTATGCCCGAATAAAGCGTGTAGATGCTACCAAATTCACAGTTCAGTACACTTGGCTGGAGCATGAGGCAAGGAATGACGGAGAAGACAGATGGACTGATGACTGCCTGTGCTGTGGTATGTAATAAATTAGGAAAACAGAGGTATCACCAGGTACCCTCATGTTTTCTCATATTGTTCCATGGGTAAAAGGCCAAAAACGGAGTTCATATGAATATATCCCAGGAAGGGTGAGGCATGGGCTCTTTACAAGGGTGGAGTATGCAGTGGTGCTCAGATGCAGATAACCATAAAACATACGAGTATGATGTTGTGGAGGTTCTGTCAGATTTCACAATGGAAGCTGGAGTTGCTGTTGCCCCCTTGGTCAAAGATTGAAGGTTTTGTCAGCCTATTTGCAAAAGTAATTGACAAATCATCATTTGTTATACCATCTAGTGAACTGCTTCGATTTTCTCACAGTATCCCAGTTTATAGAACAAAAGGAAATGAAAAGGTAGGTGTGGCAGGTGGATTTCTTGAACTAGACAGCGCATCACTTCCTAGTAACCTGGATGTAGCATTTCCGTCAGTTACCATCGACAAGGCAATTAATAGTGGCTTCATTGATGCCAGTGGTATCAGTACAGCAGGTACTGGAAATGAACAAAGTGCTCAGCAAAGTGGAGGAAAGCATATGGACAATTTCCATGAACGAACTCCAAATCAGCAACAGAAGGTCCGTACTGCGAGTGTGCCTGGATCTTCCTCTCCGCAATTCTGCGCCTCTCCAAGTACTATTGCAACATATCCAGACTCGGAATTTTATAACTTTGAAGAAGGGCGATCACATAATAAGTTTGAACGTGGCCAGATATGGTCTCTTTACAGCGACCTTGACAAGTTTCCAAAGTACTATGGTTGGGTGACCAAAGTTGATAACGAACCGTTCAGAGTGCATTTGACTTGGCTCGAAAGTTGTCCTCAACTGGAGCAAGAGAAGATGTGGTTGGATCATGATATACCTGTGAGCTGCGGGAGATTTAAGCTCCACAACTGGAGGATGAAGTATGATTCAAATGATGCATTCTCTCATTTAGTAGAAACTAGAGTTAGTGGTTCGCAACGGTTGTTTGAAATTCATCCGCGAGTTGGCGAAATCTGGGCCATCTACAAAAACTGGGCGCCTGACTGGGTTCCTTCCAGCAATGATGCTTCTGAATGTGTCATTGGTGAGATTACTGAGCGCACCAAAGCTAGCACAAAATTCTCATTTCTGACTCAAGTAGATGGTTACAGAGTTGTGTTCCGGCCCTGACAATGAAAAGAGGTATTTTGGAGATACCTGCAAACGAGAACTTACGGTTTTCCCACCTTATACCTTCCTTCCGCCTGACAGAAGAAAAAGGTGGCAAACTCCGTGGTTTCTATGAGCTAGATCCAGCTTCTGTTCCTGATGCTTTCTTGTTCCGAAACAGCACCTGCTGACTTCAAAGCTGACTGTTCTGAAGCTAAAACTAAATTACTTCCAATTATATCAGGTACTCACCTTGTCGCTCCTGTGATATGCTTATCAATCATTTTGCAAGTGTTATCTGTGAGAGAGCAAACGATCAATTAGGAATAGTTCCTGGCATTTTTGTTGCCATTTCTGTTGTCGAACTTATGAAAGCTGCAGAAACGTGATGGTTGCCAGTTTGGAAGATAGGTTGCTGCTATCTGTTGTGTTGTGGCATTTGCGCACATGCATTCTGCTTGTGTTCAGGTTTCCGGCATATTTCTTTTTCTTCGAGAGTACGCAATTGCGTACCTTAGTTTTTTTTCCCGATAAGGAGCATATATTAATATCACGGAGATACCAATTAATACCTGAGTTTTATAGAAGGGAGAGTATAATTACAAGGCTAGCGAACAGATCATTGCACACAACGTCTGCTCACACTCCACTCCACCACACAACCTGGGATGTTCACTGATTTTTGTTCAGGCCATGTAACCACCTCTTAGGAGGGCTGTAACACAAACTCTTATCTTTACAATGAAAAGAAACGCAAAAGTCTTTTGCGTTTTCTTGAAAAAATTCCACCACACACACCCTTTCTGGCATATTTCCAATCTGGTTGAATGTATATCATTTTCTTATTATGGTTTGTAATATCCAAATTAATTTTATTTGTTCATTTCTGCAGGCTACGCACTGATGAGCCGATAGGGAAGAGTTCTGTTCATGCTGCGCCTGTACTTGAAGTTGTGGATTCATGTCATCTGCTGATGAACAGAGTCTATGCCTCAAGATATTTGCTGTTAGGACCGAACAGGAAAAAGACCGGATAAGTTATTGTTTAGCAAGTCTTTAGCTTCAGACTGTATCAAGTTCAGTGAACAGTGTGTTTACTAGACCGAGTTTAACAGCAGTGCGTACATCCTAATTTTGGAGTGTTTCTAAACCAGACAGTTAGTGGAAGTTGTTGCTAAATGTTTTGCTGTCATTGCACACCACGCCCTTACATCCTGGAATGTACGTATTGTGTGTGCTCTCCTCGGTGCTAAGGTCAAAATCTTAGCATAAATACGACGACAAAGCACTAAGATAACTAAGGCCTTAAGCTAAATAAATTACATATTCGGATTTGTTTTCGTTATCTATTCATATTTTTTAGGAAAAATAAATTATGGCGAGCAGAATTTGCCTGTAATCATTTTCAGTGGCGATTGCCCCTTCCGGTGGTCCAGCAGCCGCAAGCAGTCGTTGCACAAGATCTTCCATTGGTGTAGCTGCGAGCTCATAGCTAGCCCCAGGATGTCTTTCACATTTCTCCAGATACGCCTCTGGAAACAGAGTTCCTTATGAAACAGCCAAATGCACCACAAGAGAGCAGCAGAGAACATTCAAAATAGATTGTTTATCTCGTAATTTCCAACAGTCAAATGCACCATTCAGGGGAGAGGCAATAAAAATAAATATCAGCAACACAAGCCCAAACTTGTTTACCTACCACACATTTCAAGAAAAGATGACAGAACATATATTCCTCTTCATTGCAGAAGAGGCAACTTTTATCACCAACTCTATGTTTGTTCAAATTATCTCGAGTTAAAATCTTGTTAAAATGCATAAGCCATAAGAAAATCTGAATTTTTAACAGGGATTCTGATCTTCCACAAAGCATCACCCACAGAGTAGTAGAGTACCCGCAATCGCAAAAAAAGAAGAAGAGAGTAGTAGAGTACCCGCAGCCCCGATACCTCATATCTCCCAAACAGATGAATCATCTTCAACACACAGGACTACAAGATTCATTAAAGCTACAAAATTATCACGGGAGCCCTGAGCCCGCTCGCCCTGTGGCAATACGTCCAGATTTGGACCCACCTACAGGGCGTGCAACTCTCGGCGGAACCGGATAGGATGATCTGGCGGTGGACGACCGATGCCCAGTACTCTGCCCGCTCCTGCTACAACATCCTCTTCGAAGGATCGTTGGTTTCAGGGTCGTGGAAGCTTAACTGGAAGTCCTGGGCGCCCCCGAGGGTGAAGTTCTTCGTTTGGTTGGCATGCCAAGATAGGTGTTGGACGGGTGCCCGGCTAGCGCGACGAGGTTTGCCACACCCAGCGCGATGCCCCCTGTGCGACCGGTCGATGGAGACTATGGCGCACATCCTCACTGGCTGCCCCTTCTCGAGGACGGTTTGGCACGAGGTGCTGTCATGGATACGATCGACCGCGAGCCCCCCAACCACGGAGGGGGATCTCGCAGAGTGGTGGTCGCTGGTGTTGCAGACCACCCCTCGCCAGTTGCGGAAGGGAACCTCGTCGCTGATCATGCTCACGGCATGGTGGATTTGGAAACATCGGAACGCTGCAGTCTTTGACAATGCGCGTCCCTCGATTTCCTCTCTACTGGGCACGATCAAGGCCGAGGCGCAGGATTGGGCGAGCACGGGAGCCCGGGGTCTTCGCCAACTTCTCCCCTAGACTAGGTTTCGGGTTGAGTTGTATGGTGCGGCGTGGTCCCCCGTTGGACTTGTACATAAAAATCTTCTTTTCTATCAATGCATCGAAACGCAAGGCTTTTGCGTTTTCGCGAAAAAAAAAGCTACAAAATTATCTGAGAAGAGCATTGTACAGACACCAACATTTCCGAAAGGTAAGCATTAAAATGGTACCATCCTAGACCTGGACTACACTAGGAGTTTGTTGGTTGCAGATTGAATAAAGTTCTGAGATACTAGTTTTTGTTTTACATTCTCTAGTCCATAAGTAGCGCTGAGGGATGTAGTACAGAAAACATAAAGGTCCGTTTTTCTGGATTCAACGGGAGGTATACAAGCTTGATTTCCATGCCTACCAACATGCCCCTTGCTAGCATCCTCGAGTCCCATGTGAAGCCATCCATCACCACCATGCTGCCCGTGGCACTCTCTACTTGTAGTCAGACCTGCGGCAACACTACCGTCGATGCACAAACTCAACATAACCGCCTACATCCCCTTCAAGTCTGACCCAACTGAAAGTGCATAGTGTCCCGTTCGTGGTTTTGGTAATTGACAACAATGCCTATGAATTATTGTTTACATTGAGTTCTACTAGAAGGATTTGTCTACATAAAATGTTTGAAGACCATATGTTGGATTCAAGAGAGAGAGAGAGAGGGAGGGAGGGAGGGAGGGAGAGAGAGAGAGAGAGAGAGAGAGAGAGAGAGAGATCAATCACATATATAATTGTGGGTTTCGTGTTATCACATATATATAGGCAGATTACAGGAAACTATCAATCACAATTAATGACACAATCCTTCACCATAATGGCCTGATTATAGAATATCTCAGGCTCCAAATATTATGAGGAATAACCAAATATGCTAGGCATATTCGGTGGCCTAACATCCCCCCGCAGTCGCAACGGGAGATTCTCGGACGCTGAGACTGGATCGGAAGTCCAAGAATAATGGTGATGGCATGCCTTTGGTGAAGATGTCCGCGAATTGCCGAGACGAAGGCACATGAAGAACTCGAATGTGCCCCAGCGCAACTCGATCACGAACGAAGTGAAGATCAATCTCGATGTGTTTGGCGCGTTAGTGCTGAACGGGATTCGTGGACATGTAAACCGCACTCACGTTGTCGCAGAAAACAACAGTGGCGGATGGTAGAGGGCGATGCAGCTCATGGAGGAGTTGCCGGAGCCAACTGGCTTCAGTGACGGCTCGATACTCCGCTTCAGCGCTAGAGCGGGAGACAGTGAGCTGCCGCTTGGAGGACCAAGACACCAAGTTGTCACCAAGAAACACACAGTAGCCAAAAGTAGACCGGCGAGTGTCCGGACAGCCAGCCCAATCTGCGTCGGTGTAAGCCACAAGACGATCCGTTGGAGACAATGCAAGCTACAGGCCATGGCGCAGAGTACCCTTGACGTAGCGGAGGACACGTTTGACCAACGAAAGGTGCTGCTCGCGAGGGTCATGCATGTGGAGACAAATCTGCTGCACGGCATAGGAAATGTCTGGTCGAGTGAAGGTGAGGAACTGGAGAGCGCCGACGAGGCTGCGGTATGCCGAAGGATCCGCAACAAGAGGTCCGACGGCAGCATCAAGCTTCGGAGAAGTGTCCACGGGCGTCGAAGCAGGATGGCAAGAGCTCATACCAGCACGCTCGAGAATATCGAGAGCGTACTAAGTCTGGGAGAGGAACATCCCCTGGGTGTCACGTCAAATGGCAAGGCCGAGGAAGTGATGGAGCTTGCCCAAGTCGGTCATGGAAAACTCGGCACTGAGAGCGGTGATGATGCGCTCAAGCAAGGTCGATGTCGAGGCCGTGAGGATGATGTCGTCGACGTAGAGGAGCAGGTATGCCGTGCCGAAGGAGCCGTGAAGGGTGAAGAGCGACGTATCCGACTTGGAGCATGTGAAGCCGAAGTTGGTGACGAAGGTGGCGAAGCGATGGTACCACACGCGAGGGGCTTTCTTCAAGCCGTAGAGAGCGCGATTGAGGCGGCACACATGATCCGGGTGGGTGGCATAAACGAACCCAGTGGGCTGGTGGCAGAACACCACCTCGGAGAGCTTGCCATGGAGGAAGGCATTCTTGACGTCAAGTTGCCGGATCTTCCAGTTGGAGGAGAGGGCGATGGAGAGGATGACCCGGATGGTAGCAGGTTTAACAACCGGCTAAATGTCTCGTCGAAGTCGATGCCGTGCTCCTGACAGAAACCGCGCAGTACCCAGCGTGCTTTGTAGCGGTCGAGGGTGCCGTCAGTTTTGAAGTTATGACGAAAGACCCATTTGCCGGAGACGACGTTGGCGTTGGCGGGTGGGAGGACGAGATCCCACGTGTCGTTGGCGAGGAGAGCACCGTACTCGTCAGTCATCGCTGCGAGCCAGTTCGGGTCTTTGAGAGCACCACGAACGGACTTGGGAACCGGTGATGGAGCAGGGGCACCGGTGTTGATGTGGAGGTTGAGACGCTCACGCGGACCGATGATCTTGCCGGCCTGGCGGCGTGTCACCATCCGATGAGGAGGAGCCGCAGGAGCTGGGGGCGGCGAAGATGGCGGTGTCATAGACGAGGATGACGTGCTCTCTCCATCGGAAACCGTTGGGGATGTGCCGCGGTCTGGCGAGGCCGAGCCAGGAGAAGCCGGCGCGGGCGAGTGCTGGTGGGCTAGCGCAGGCGATGGCTGTCGGGCCGGCGAGAGGACCAGCAAGTGCGAGGCCGGTGTCCGCGCGGCCTGGTGGGCCGGGGCGGGTGAAGACTGATGATTACTGGTAGAGTTGGGTGGTGCCCCAAGAGAAGGCGTGGATGTAGCAAGTAGCAATTTTTCCTCAGTGATGAACCAAGCTTTAATCGAACCAGTAGGACTTTAAAATCAACAATGAGGTGAACGTCGATGGTCTCTGGCGCTTAACCATGACGAACGTGGACCTGCACACACTCAAACAATTACTTTGCCCCCAACGGCAGGAAAGTTGTCAATCTTCCCAGTCTGCTCAAAACAAAGTGGTTAAACGTATAGTGTAGTGAAATGATTTATGAAAACGGACCAGCGAGCAAGCGATGATGGAAAGCAAGTAAACGAGGTTGTAAACAATGTAAAAAGATTGACCGGGAGCCATGGGTTCACTAGCGGTATCTCTCCAATAAATAAAATACTCATATGAAGGGTAAACATATTACAGCTGGGCAATCGACAGAATTATGACACAAACTTAATCTAGCTATATCAGAGTGTTCATGGTAATATTCATGTAGGCATCACAACAAGGAACAAAGACTGTCATCCGACTGCATCTTTGTCTAAAAGTCCACCTAGGGATCACTATCCAGCCTGTCACCCATCGGTATTAAGTTGCAAGCAACAGAAAATTGCATTAAGTAAAGTGTATGATGTAAGCAACATTTATAATCACGTAGACATAAACATCGCTGTTTTACCCTTAGTCGCAACAGCACACCCTCGTCCTTAGACGTTTCTGTCACTCGTGCCTAGGCACAAAAGGGGGCATGAACCAACTATCTAGCATAAATACTCCCTCTTGGAGACACACGCAATTACTTGGCCAAAGTAACTACACACATCGGAGAGCATGCAAGAACATAAATTAACACATAAGAATCATGCACAATCTGATCATAACTTCATAATCCATCGGATCCCAACAAACACATCATATAGCATTACAAATAGTCGATCTTGATCATGTAGGGCAGCTCACAAGACCATAAACATGAAGCACAAGGGAGAGAGACAACCATCTAGCTACTGCCATGGACCCATAGTCCAAGGTGGAACTACTCACACTTCATCCCGGTGAAAGGCATGTCGATGTAGAGCCCTCCGGGATCGATCTCCCCTCTGGCAGCGTGCCGGGAGCAGCTTCAGAATCTCCCCGAACTAGGGTTCGAGGTGGCGGTGGCGTCGGGATGTGTTTCTGGAAAATAATCGTCGTCCCCGACGTTTTTAGGTCAGAAGGCAATTTATAGGCGTCGAGGGAGGCCGAGGAGGCGTCCAGGGGGCAGGGGCGAGTCCCACCCGCGGCCCCACCTCAGGGCGCGGCCAGGGGTCGCCCTGGCCCCTGGGTGGCCCCTCCGGCTCCCCTTGGTCCAGGTATTTATCTTGTCGCATAAAAATCATCGTAAATCCTCGTCCAATTCCGAGAACATTTTCTGAAGTAACTTTTCTGAAATAGAAAACAACAAAAACAGGGAACTGGCACTAGGCATCTTGTCAATAGGTTAGTCCGACAAAAAAGTAGCATGGAACAATGACATATAAGTAGCATGGAACAATAAAAAACTATAGATACATTTGACATGTATCAA
This sequence comes from Puccinellia tenuiflora, assembly GCA_012064385.1. NCBI lineage: Eukaryota > Viridiplantae > Streptophyta > Magnoliopsida > Poales > Poaceae > Puccinellia > Puccinellia tenuiflora. The sequence goes on from QRDG01001584.1 coordinate 324,708, forward strand.
AGACGATGAGGCCGACTCGGGGGTGGCCGGTGGCCTGGCGGGGCACGGTCCAGCTGACCGAGATGGCCCAGCTGGCTGAGGCAGCCCTAGCATGCATGGGCGGCACAGGGATCGAGTTGAGCTTGTCGATCAGATCGTCTTCTAGGGGCGGCGTAGGGACGTGCTGCTGCATGTTAGAGACAGAAAAGTCTGGTGCAAAAGGAAATCGAGTTTCATAGAAAATCACATGGCGAGAGATGATGATGCGGCGAGTCTCGAGATCCATGCAACGGTAACCATGATGGTTGGAAGGATATCCAAGAAAAACACATGCGACCGATCGATGCGACAATTTATTGGACATGGTGGACGCAAGGTTTGGGTAGCATAAACATCCAAAGGTACGAAGAAGTGTGTAGTCGGGTGTTTTGCGAAATACGGCAAAGAAAGGACATGGAGCCGCAAGGGCTTTTGTAGGTAATCTATTGAGAAGATGGGCGGATGTATGGAGAGCATCAACCCAAAACTTAGAAGGCATACTCGCTTGAAAAAGCACAGTGTGAACTACGTCATTGATGGTACGAATCATGAGTTCAACTTTACCGTTTTGTGGAGAGGTATAGGGACACGAGAAGCGTAGGAGAATCCCGTGTTGAACGGAGAGGTCCTGAAAAGCGCGATTGTTGAACTCGCACCCATTGTCACACTGAATCGCTTGAAGAGAAAGAGAGAACTATGTAGTGACATAAGTGCGAAAGTTAGACAAGAGAGCAAAGGTTTCAGATTTTTGTCGCAAGGGATATGTCCATATGTAATGAGTAAAATCATCTAAAATGACAAGATAATATTTGTAACCGGATACACTCTCAATAGGTGATGTCCACAAATCACAATGAATTTACTCAAAAGGTCTATGAGTACGAGTAGTTGAAGCAAAAAAAGGTAAACGGACATGACGGCCAAGTTGACAAGCATGACATAAACTAGGATCCTTGTGCACTTTATTGATGGGGAGCGAGGATGATGAGATGAGACGCCGGAATGCATCATGACCGGGGTGACCGAGGCGCCGGTGCCAAAGAGTGGAGTCGGCAGTGATGGCGGTGAGATCGTGCAGCAAGGTAGTGAGCGGATAGAGATCGCCCGAGCTACTGCACCTGAGAATCACGCTCCCTATCTTGAGATCCTTCACAGAAAATCCCCAAGGGTCAAATTCAACTGAGCAAAAGTTGTCAAGTAAATTGATGAACGGAGATTAAAATTTTAACATTACGGGGAGTAACAAGGACGTCACGAAGAGTAAGACGATGAGAGGTAGGGAGATGCACATGCCCGGAGTGGGTTACGATAATGGAAGAACCATCACCCACGATGACATGTTGATGTGGAGGAGTTGAAGAGAGGGAGGAAAGATTACCCACATCCGAAGACATGTGAGCGGAGGCTCCAGTGTCCATGTGCCACTCCGTGGGGCCTGGAGACTCATGCTGTTGAAGTAGGCCGCGAGAGCAGATGGATCCCACATCGGTGCCGAGGAAGCACCGTAGGCGGGGTGGCCCGGGTAGGAGTACGTCGCCTGCGGGGGCGTAGGTGATGGAGCGGGCAGGGCCATGTAGCCCTGTGCAGGAGGTCGATGTAGCGGACCCAAGGGACGGAGGCCCGAGCCGAGGAGACTGGCGGCGTGGCCGTGCCCGACCTGGTGGTGGACGTGCGCCCCAGGACCCATCATGGTGTACATGTGGATGGCACTGGTCCAGGGGTTCTGCATGTTGGGGAAGATGGGGGCGCCACCGCCCCAACTCTTCTTCTTCTTGCCCTTGTAGCGGCCGTTGCCGTAGCCTTTGGGGGCGCCGAAGGGCGCCGGAGCACCGAAGCCGGCCGGGTGTAGTGGTGGAGGCGCAGGTCCGCCGCGAGAACCGGCGGTGGTAGGAGCGGAGTAGAACACCGCAGGCGACGAAGAGCTCATGGAGGACAGCTTGAGTTCCTAAAGAAGAAGCATGTTGCAAAATTCAAGGAAAGTGGGGAATGTCCGTAGGAGAGGTGCAAGGTTGCCGATGTCCTTGTAGTGGTTGTGGAGACCCTTGATGGTGTTCCACAACAGGGCGTCATCGGAGACCGGGGCATCGACGTCGGCGAGGGCGTCGATGACTGTCTTTTTCTCAAGGTAGTAGACGTTGACGCTCTTGTCGCCTTGCATGATGTTGCGGAACTTCTGCCCGAGGTAGCCCGCACGCGCCTGTTGGTTTTTGCTGAAGAGGGAGGTGATGCCGACGAGGACGGTAGCGGCCGTGGTACTAGCCGCCATGACCATGTCGGTGATGTTGGGGTTGATGGAGCCATACATCCACCGAAGGACGGTGGAGTCCATCCACAGCCACTCCGCGTCGGCCGGAGGGGGCACCGGATCAAGGTGATCGGCGAGGGCGAATTGGGTGATGGCGATGTGGAGGAAGTTGCGCCACTTGGTGAAGTTGGATGCCTTGAGGTCAAGGGTGACGGGGATGAGCCCCTTGATGTTCTGGACGGCGGTGGCTTGAGCCCATAGGGCAGCGTTGTAACAGCCCCAGTTTGGTACCTGAAAATACGAATAAATTTTCCACTTTTGCATTTCAAGTTTGCATCATGGCATGCATTTTTAATTTGCTAAGTTTATCAAGCAACACTTGAAAACCTTTAAAAGGGAAGCAAAACCCTTCCCAAACCTCCAAACCAAATGCATTGCTTTAAATTGGCAAACAAATTATCTTGAACTTCCAATTTGTCCAGGAAGTTCCAAGTTTACCATTTATAAATATTTGCCAAAGGCAATTGCTTGTCAAGCAAAGAAATAAATTTGGGAATTCAAATTGGTTCAAATCAATTACTGTTTTTGAAATCATGTTAAATTGTTCAAAAATTCCAAATAAAAATATGGGGAGCTTCCTTATCTTGTTGAGAGTCTCCCTAAATTTTTATAGAATTTTTGGGGTTGTATGAGTGCCCAAATAAAATAGCAATCTTCTGGTTTAGATGGTTCGTTGGTACTACCGGGCTTTAGCCGGTAGTACCGAGGTGTCGTCTTCCCTGTGGCGACAGTGGCAGCACTGTGCCGCCATGCCGCCACTCACCCCACGCGCCCCCTGCTCCCCGCGGTCAAGGAGAACGCCAACGCGACGCTCTCTCTCTCTCCCCTATACCGTCCCCACTCGTTTTCCCCACAACCCTAACCCTAGCTCGCGTCCGCCATGGCCGAACATTAGCTCGCGCCCGCCGCCGCATCGCTGTCGCCTGAAGCCTATGCAAGCAAATCGAAGCGGGGCAAGAGCTCCACCTCGTCACCCTCTACGTCCTCGCCTACGGAATCATGCCGGGACCCCAAGAATCGACCGCGGCCTCCTCTTCTTCTACGCCTCCGACCGCCGCCGTTAGAGCTCGGGCTCGTCACCGTCCGAGCTCCGTGCCCCTCTCCGGCCTGCTGTGCACACTCAGGGTGAGCACGCCTTCCTCCAGGACTTCTCCTCTCCTCTCTTCCCTCCCTATTTTGCCGAGGCGCCGCAGCTCGCTGCCGGTCGCCGCTAGTCACCGACGCTCGCGTCGCTCCGGTGACCAGTAGATGGCGGTGCCGCCGTAGGTTAGTTGCCGCAGTTCTGCGTGTCGAATGCGCGCATTAGCACGTACCCGCGCGCTCCCCATCGTTGGATCCGTGCGCGACGCCGCCGGTGATCACCGCGCGCGCGCCGGTCCGCTTCGGCCCAGTCAACGTGCTCCGTCGGTACTACCGGGCTCTTAGCCGGAAGTACCGACCGCGAGCTGAATCGGTACTGGAACCTTCTGTTAATTTCCGGAAGTAGCACGGAAGTTTTACCAGAAGTACCGCCCTTGACCGGTACTACCGGGCTGTTAGCCGGAAGTACCGACCGTGTGGGATTCGGTACTGGAGCCTTCTGTTAATTTCCGGAAGTAGCCCGAAAGATTTACCGGAAGTACCGTCCTTGACCGGTAGTACCGGGCTATTAGCCGGTAGTACCGACCCAGCTAATAAAAACTTGTGAAAATCATAACTTAATAATTATTAATTCAAATCTTGCAAATGGTATATCAAACTGATCAGCAATTCAAATGCTATCTAACCACGCTAATATCACATCATGACAACAACTTTTACTTTGATGTTATTCTTGACATGGTTAAAGGAAATTAAATTCGAATAATCATTTAATTCACCATTTAATCATCGTTAATTGGAAAATTACAAACGAGGTACCAAAATGATCAGGAGAACCATGTCTATCTATTCATATCATGTTCATGCATATTTAAGCCACTTTTTAGTAATATAATGATTTATAAGTATTGTGGTCATTAAGTTAAATATGGGGTTGCTTCCAAATAATTGCAACAATTACTTGGCACTCCATTTAATTTGTTAGATAAAATAAAGGATGATATCAGTGCATAAACTTGACATGTCATCCTGATTGTGCATTGCACCTCTTGTATGCCTGTTATTTATTTGTTCTCCTGCTATTGTTTGTGTATCGGTAGATTCAGGAGTCGAGGTTCCCTCCTTGTACCTCGACGTGGCATATATCATCCTATTGTTTTATACAAATATTTTATCCACCATAATATTGCATTCGATTCTAATGTCAACTTTTGGTCAATGCTAGAGTATCCTATGAAATGCATGTTCCCTAAACCAATACATGTTTCCCCTCCTATGAACCATAGGTGTGATGTGATGGCCTGAGTTAAAGATATAACTGTTGTACCATATGCTTAGCTATGCTTAACCATGCTTAGTCGAATGCTTAGTTGTCCGGTGATTATTTCCATGTTTTATGAAATTAATGGAATGTTCGGACATGGTGGATACATGTGGTACTTAATTAAAATGCTTAAAGGCTTGGATGAGTTGCCATCGGGGGATGGTGTTTTGCCTCATTCTTTTCGCCTAGGTTGAGAGTGTTTTTAGCTAGAACCAAGAACCGAGCGTGCTTCCATTGGTGGGGGTATGGGCTCCTTACTGACCGAATAATTTGTGAGGGGCTTGCCAAGGGTCCTCTAGTTTTAGCTTTCCATTTGCGTGTGAGTGGGATGGTGGAAAAGGGCTCGATGAGGATGGTGGTGTTTAGGATGTGGCCGCGGGGTAGGGTGTTGGAGGCACTGAACCTGTCCTTCCGCACACTGATGATCCTTGGGTAAGCCTCATGCAAGGTAAAGGTCTAACCGCGCCCACTCGCCGGCTTTCCCCGGAAGAGAGCTAATCAGGCGAGCCGGACGGTACTAATGGCAAAAACAGTACACCCCTGAGGGTTTAATCTTTTCAAAAAGCCGTGTCCACGGTTATGGACAAATCTTGGGAAAGGCGGATTAGCTCATAGAAAACCTGAACCTTAATTAAAATTTAGCAACTAGAGGTTGCAACTTGGCAATGTGTGTTAAAAGGTTCATTTCCTCGAGGGTGATTCGAGGGAGCGCCTTGGTGGAGATGAGTGGTGGATTCTGGATACTATTGGTTCAATGTGAACCGAAGATAAAATTTTATCATCTTATCCCCTTTGTGAAAAACCTTCTGAGTAGTCGAATTCCATGAGTCATGTCTTTTAAAAAGGAAAACTAGCTTTATGCAAAATAACTACCATACAGTTTTAGAGCCAATCAGCATGGGGCCTATATCGCCCTACTAAACTTGTGAGTACGTCGTACTCAGTCTTTCTTTGTTGATTATTACTTGTTTCAGAGGAGGACGTCACCAAGCAGGAAGGTGGGTTCTTCGTTGACATCGACAAGTAGTCTGGGGTTCCCAGGTGGCAGCTTGGGACGTCATGGAACAGGCTGGCCGAGATTTGTTATTGTAGGCCTCTTAGGCCATAATTTGGATCTTATTGTTTAGACAACTAATTTGCTTCCGCTTGTTGAAATGTTGGGTCTGTGACCTCTGTGGTGTAATTCGATATCTTTCTCGCTATATGAGTTGAACTATGATCTTTTGTGTCATAGAGTCTGTGATGTGCCAGTTGTTCCACAAGTCTTGATCTCCTTATTATGTATTGATAGCTATGCCAATGTTTATGGCATGATCGAGGAGTTGCGTGGGAGCGGTAATCCCATTGCCCTTCGATTGTGTAGCATAGCCTGTGGGTTACATAGCCTCTCTGTATAATTCCGGGGTCGAGGCGCTACAAATTGGTATCAGAGCAGGACTGCCTGTAGGAAACACTTTTATTGGTCGATGTCGCGTCTAGTGTTGTGAAATTATTTATAACCTAAAAATGAATTGTGAAAACCCTCTTAGGATTCTTTTTACTCCTTACCCAACTCGCTCTAACTCTGAGTTATCTTACCTCTATTTGTTTTAATAGTTGTGTCAAGTTTTAGGTTCTCGGGGTTGGGTTCTTACCGTCCAGTTATGTCTCGAGTCCTTTGCTTCTGTTTGCTACCGCCGCGTTGACGTGGTGTCACACGTGGTTGTTTGTTCTGTTCATTTGTGTTAGTGCCATCTTAACTCTCTGTATCAGGAGGGACGCTAATGCTTTATCCTACATATTCGGAGATGGTTACTAACTATGTCCTTGTTCCAAATCTTTAGAATGGCTCCTGCCCGTCGTGGTAACCAAGGTGATCCCGAGCCACCGCCGCCACCCTCTATGGCGGAGGTTCTGATGGCTATTGAGGAGAACCAACTGCACACTGCTCGAGCAGTTGGTGCAGCAGGGTGCATGTAGGAACAATGACTGCAACACCCTCAGGGAGTTCTTGCGCTCCCAGCCACCAACTTTCTCTGAAGCTAGAGAGCCATTGGATGCTGATGATTGGCTGCGTGCTCTTGAGCGCAAGTTCGCTGCACTGCATGCGCCGTCTGCTGAACAAGTGAACTTCGCCACCTACCTTCTGAATGGAGCCGCTGGTTCCTGGTGGGAAAGCCATGTGGTGATGTTTGCTGCAGGCCATGTCTTCACCTGGGCGGAATTCCGCACTGCCTTCCGTGCGGCTTACATCCCCAAGCCCATCATGGACCTAAAGAGGAGAGAGTTCCTGGATCTGAACCAGGGACGTATGGACGTCCAAGCTTATGGGCGTGAGTTCAACCACCTCTCTCGTTACGCCCCTCGGGACGTGACCAATGATGAGTACAAGCAAGAGTTGTTCCACAAGAGGCTGGCACCGCGGCTCCGATATGAGCTGTTGCCCTTCAAGTTCCAGTCCTACCAGGAGCTGTACAACCAGGCTCTCACTATGGAGCAAGGTAGGAAGGAGCTGGAGTCTTCCAAGAGGACAGCTCCAATGGACAATCAGAGCCCCTCTTCTTCTGAAGCCAAGAAGCGCAGGGTCTTCATGCCTTTCAGCGTTGTGCCACGTGCTCCCTACCTGCCCAGGCCCTCAGGATACTGATACGTCGCAAACGTATCTACTTTTCCAAACACTTTGCTATTGTTTTGCCTCTGATTATTAATGAATTTGTTTGGAACTAACCCGAACTGACGTTGTTTTCAGCAGAATTGCATTTGGTGTCTTTCTTTTGTGCAGGGTTCAGGAGTTCGCGGAAAATTCCAGAAAAATTATAAAAAGTATTTTTGAGGGAAAAGAGCCACAGAGCCAGAAGACCGCGAGGGGGGCCACCCCAGGAGCAGGGGCGGGTCCCACCCGTGGGAGGGGTCCAGGCCGCGGCAGGAGGCCGCCCCTACCCTTGGGACCTCGTCTCTCGGCCCCCCCTTCACTTATAAGCACCCTTCAGACCGAAGCTGAAAGGAACTTGATCACCCGGAGAAGATTTCTTCGACCTAAAAATGCGAGCCCCCCGTAGACTTTTTCCAGAAACCTTACGGAGCTCCGCCGCCATCATGAACCCTAAATTCGGGGTCCAGGATCGCTGTTCCGGCACCCTTCCGGAGTGGAGATCGCCGCCATCGTCACTGCCAACGCCTCTCCATCAACCATCCATGTCGTCCCCCTCCATGTGTGAGTAGTTCCCTGCTGTAGGCAAGGGGATGGAAGGGATTGAATAAGATTGCTCATGTAATTCGATGCCAAATTGTTAGGGCACGATGCCTAGTATCCTCTATTTGTGTTAATCATCGTTGGTGCAACTAGTTATGCTTAATGCTTGTCACTTTGGGCCCGGGTGCCATGTTTTCAGATCTGAACACTTATGTTTGCATGAGTATAATTGTTGTTTGGATCCTATCTACTAGTTGTATGCACTTGTTGTCAACCGGAACCGGAGGCCCCGAGTGACAGAAATGGGGACATCGATGGGAATGGTTGGCAACTCGAGGGTTACATGTATTCATTGTGTGTTAATGCTTTGATCCGATGTTCTATTAAAAGGAACACCTTAATTGCCATTTGTTCCTTAATTGGCCCGGCTGAAACCGGATGGCAGGACAAAAGATGCCGTGCAAGTTCTTATTGCAAGCACGTACGGCTAAATTAGGAATACATGCCTATGACTATTTGATACTTGGATGCTATTTATATATCTATTTGCTTCGTGCTTAGTTATGTTCATTTCATGAGCTATCTTATTCATGCAACGCCCATCTATCTGTCCCTATGCCTACGGTGTTTTAATCCCGCTGTTTACAATCATTACTTTTACCGTTATCATTGTTGTCTTTATTTTACTACTGTTGTTACTATTCTACTGCTGCCATCAAATCACTGTTACTACTGATAAATTGCTTCGAGGGAAATCCTTTTCAGGTGTGTTTGAATTGACAACTCAACTGCTAAGGCTTATAAATATTCTTGGGCTCCGCTTGTGTCGAATCAATAAATTAGGGTCAAACTACCCGTGAAGACTGTTGTGATCCCCTACACTTGTGGGTCATCAAGACTATTTTCTGGTGCCGCTGCCGGGGACCATAGCTCTATTTATAAGTTCACCTGGGAGTTTTTCTATCTGCTGTAATTTACTCTTCATCATGAAGGGTAAGCGAGATCCTAAGTTTCCAATACTACCTTCCACCACAAGGAAAGGTACTGCTCTGAACTCTAAAGCTACTCTTGATTCACCTACTGCTTTAAGTCAACTTGTTACACCACCTGTGAACACTCGTCCTATTGTTGATGCTTTGCTTTTCTGAGTCCGCTACTGCTTCTGATAAATTTGATGATGCTTCTACTGTGCTTGATGATGCTAGTTCTTTAGGCCCCTTTTTAGAATCTCTTGTCACTAGGTCTAAAGAAATTACAATGCCCAATGAAAATCTTACTACACCTGTTAGCTCTCCTAATCCATATAATTATGAGAGTAGGTATCCTGATGATTCCTACATTGATCTTAATGATGAGTTTATTAGACAATATATGGACTGTTCTACTTCTAAGGATCCTGATGCTTTGAGAAAATTGCTTGAAAAGCATGCTGTTAAGAATTATTTTACACCTGATCTTGAGTTTGCTACTTCTCCCATATGCATTAAAGATGATGATTTTAATTTCTCTGTTGATCTTTCACTCATATCTAATGTTGAATCTAATCCTTTTTGTGGAACTAAGGGTGACAATGCTGTAGAACACATGAATAAATTAGCTTCGCTTAGCCTTCTATTTTCTGATGATAAAAAGATACAGTGTTACTATTTAGTAAAGTTGTTTCCTTTCTCATTAAAAGATGATGCCAAAGTGTGGTATAATGCTTTACCTTATGGATCCATAAAAAGTCCTCATGAATTATTTGATATTTTCTTTGCGAAATATTTTCCCGCTCACATGTAGCATGAGGCTTTGCAGAGAATTTTCAATTTCAGACAATTGGAGGATGAGCATCTCCCTAAAGCTTGGGGGAGATTCGGATCATTACTCAGGGCTCGACCAGGGCATGATATTCCGAAGAATGAACTCTTTGATATATTTTATAATGGACTAACTGTTGAATCTAGGACATACCTAGATAGCTTTGCTGGTTGTGTTTTCAGGAAAAGGACTGTAGATGAAGCTGAAGAACTAATGGCTAAGATTGCTAAAAATCATGATGAATGGAGCATTCCTGAACCTCCTCCATTACCAACTTCGAAGAAAAGGGGAGTGCTCTTCCGAAACCCAGAAGATATGCAAGAAGCCAAGAGATCTATTAAGGAAAAAGGTATTAGAGCTGAAGATGTGAAAAATTTACCTCCAATTGAAACTTTATGTGAGCCTACCACTCACCCACCTATGGTAGAGGTACACTCTCTTCATAATTTTACTGTTAATGATATTCCTTATAGTAAGCCTCCTAGTCAGTGTTTGGATGAATTTGATAACTTTATTGTTAAACAAACTCATTTTAATATGCAAATTCAAGAACAATTAAATGATAACACCCTGGTTATTAAAAATTTGCATTATGTCTTGGAGAAAACTGCTAATGATGTCAAAGGTCTTGTTAAGCATGTTCATATGGTCCAAACTCAACTTGAACAAATTACTAAAGTACAAAAAGACTTGCTTGCTGAAATTCCTACACAAAGTAATAAACGAACTTGTGGTGTTCTAACTAGAGGAGGTATCTCTACTCAAGATCCTTTTTATCCTGAGGGACATCCTAAAAGAATTGAACAAGAATCTCAACTGGTTGAAAATAATATTACTAGTTCCCCTAAAAAGAAAAAGAAAAAGAAGAAACATAAAGAATTAGGAGAAGCTAGTAATATGGAACTTGATAAAGAACCTACAAGTAATAATCCTAATGCTGTCTCTAATTTGGATGCTGAAACTGAAAGTGGTAATGAGCATGATAATGATACTAATGAACCTGAAGAACAGGAGGAGGAGACTGCACCTCCTGTTGCTAAAAAACATGGTAAAGAGAGAGAGCCATGGGTGCAAAACCCATGCCTTTTCCATCTAAATCTCAGAAGGCTAAGGAAGAAGAACACTATAATAAATTATGTGAATGGATGAAGCCCCTCTTTTTGCAAATTCCTTTGACAGATGCTATTAAGTTGCCTCCCTATTCAAAATATATGAAAGACATTGTTACTAATAAAAGAAAAATCCCTAATGAAGAAATCTCCACTATACCTGCTAATTATTCTTTCCATGGCAAGATTCCTAAAAAGCTTGGTGATCCAGGTATACCTACTATTCCTTGCTCCATTAAAAATAATTATGTTAGAACTGCTTTATGTGATCTTGGTGCAGGAGTTAGTGTTATGCCATTTTCTCTTTATAAGAGACTTTTATTAGATAAGCTTATTCCTACTGATATTTCCCTTCAAATGGCTGATAAGTCCACTGCTGTGCCCATTGGTATCTGTGAGGATGTTCTTGTTAAAGTTGCTAATTGTTTAATCCTAACTGACTTCGTGGTATTGGAAATGCCTGAAGATGATAATATGTCTATTATTCTTGGGAGACCTTTTCTTAATACTGTAGGGGTTGTTATTGATTGCAATAAAGGAAAAGTTACTTTTAACTGTTGATGATAAAGAACACACGGTGTACTTTCCAAAGAAGATCAATACCAAAATTGGTTTGAACTCCATTGAGAATATTGAATCCATCAAGATTGGAACTATTGATTGTCCTATTCATACACATTCAAGAAAATATGAAACTCTCATGATTGGGACAATTCCTATTCAATATGAGGTAACGTGATTGTCTGTTGAATATTGAATAATTTATGTCAAATAAATTTGGTGTGGTAGCAAGACTTGATCAACCTTGCTAACAAACCAACTTTAGCAACATAAAGATATCAAGATTCATTAAATTTTCTTCTATTGCTCATCTTTAATTTTTCTATAATTTTTATTTCTTGCTTATTTGTCCTTTTTAAATATAATTATCCCGTTTTATTAGCTTATTTTGATCTCATTTAAGTTCTTCTGTAAAAGTTTTCGAAAAACTCCAGAAAAATTACATGAATTTTATTATTTTTAAAGAGACACAGGAGTGCTTGGGGCTGACCTGGGGGACACCCCAGGGGCACAGCTGGGTCCCACCCGTGGGTGAGGCCTTGGCCGCGGCCAAGGGCCATCTATGCCCCCTAGAGGGCCCCACCAGGTGAGCTGCCTCCCACACACTCCCTCTCTCTCGAAAAATCACTCCTCCATTGCTTAAACCCGAGTTTTTGTTATTGAGTGCTGGGATTTTCGATCTCTTTGTTCAGCCCATTATTCTTGCTGAAATTTGGAGCAAATCCTCTCCGGTATGTGACTCCTTCACCCCTCCAATTAGAATCTTGAATGATTTTGTATAAGTTGAGTATTTTGCTGTTGTTTATGACTTTGAATATGAACTTGCATGCTTGATTTGTAGCTTGTTAGATGGATTTGATGCATGTACTAGTTGATATTGAGTTGTAGGAATAGTCTAATGCACTTCCTATATTTTATTTTCAAGTTTTATGAGGTTTGTTGAAAAATTTCAGAAAAGGAAGAACATGCCTAAGTTCAATTTAGGTGGGATCTTTAAGAAGAAGGAGCCCTCTTCTCATCGAGAAACGAGAGGGTCAAGTTCTAATGCACCAATGAGGCCTTCATATAATGAAGATTTGGAGCCACTTGGTGTTATTGTGCTTGCTCGAGAGACGGATGTGCGTTCATCGGTATACCCATGTTATGAATTTCTACAAGCTGCAGGTATACACAATGAATTTACTAGTCTTTTCACTAATGCATCGTTGACAAATATTGTATCAGTGGAGAGGCCCCAATATCTTAAGCTCACTAACATCTTTGTGCAAAGCTTTAATTTCAATGATGATCCATATCACCCTAGTGTGGAGTTCATGCTATATGAGCGACCTTGTAGAATGCCTTTGTCTGAGTTTTGCAGCGCTTTAGGAGTGAGGAACTCGGGGCTCACAGGCAAGATGAACACGCAGCCCCAGTACCTCAAGGAGCTCTATGCCGGAATCTGTCATGATGATTGGAGAGACTCTACGCGTGCAAAATTTGGGACCATTCAGTTTCCAGCTATGAGGTATTTGGGCTATGTAATTGCTCATTGTATCCTTCCCCGGGATAACACGAGTAACATGACTAGTCTTGATCTTGCTATTCTTGCCACCGCTATTAATTGTGATGAAACTTATAACATTAGCGCTCTTATCGCTCGTCGTCTTAGCACTAACAAGGTTAGAGGGCCTATTTATGGAGGCATTATTGCTTCGATCATGCTTGCTACTGCCATGCTTCCTCCTAGAGAGGATAATCTAGAGTTGGATTTTATTAGGATTAATCTTGCTGCAATGAAAACTCACCACTATGTCATTTATGATTCCACTTTGGAGAATTTGCAGTACAGGTTATTATTTTGTTTTGATCTGGATAACCCTCGCTTTGTGAGATTACCTGCTCCTGCTTTGTTTGACACTGTTGCTAGGGACGGAGATTCATTTCCCGAGGAGGTGCTGGATGAGTACCTCGCATCATTAGTCCCTGAGGAGGAGCCAGAGGAGGAGCCACAGGATATGCAGTGGCAGCCACAGATGGGCGCCAACTGGGGCGTGCCGCCGCCGTGGTAGATGGATCCCACTTAGGCCTAAAGCCTAAGCTTGGGGGAGTACGTATTTATCACCGACATCTTTTTATTTCGTTCACTCAACTATCATATATCGGTGTCTTCGTTATTCCTTTGTATATTCATTAGTTTTCTTTCTGCTTTCTTTTTGCTCTTTTCAATTTGCTCAGTCGCCTTAGTTTTTCTTCTTGTTTATTAATCAAAAACCCAAAAAGATTTCCTCTTTGTTTGCCTCTTCTTTCTCATAACCAAAAAGACCAAAAATATTTTCTTTTGTTTCTTTTTCGTTTGTTTTCTACTTCGTTTTTATTCGCTTCTTCCCCAAATTGAAAACAGCAAAAAGATTTCTCTTCTATTTCTGCGCTATTCCTTTCGCTATTCGAAAAACACAAAAATATTTTCTCGTCTTCTTCGTTTTGTAGTTGTTTCAGAGTTCAACCAGTGTTTGTGACGACACTTGCACATTTTTATTATTTCCATATCTTTCGGTTGTGCAAGCGTCTATGCAATAATGATGATATTTGGCGACGCGGATGTGATGAGGAAATTCGGTATGAACTCTATTTGTTTTCATTTTTGTACAGATGCTTATCCTGATGCGCATGTTTTAGTTTGCTATGGTAGAATGTTACGTAGATGATATTACTTAGTTTTTATGGATTCCTATGCTTAGCCTCAACTTGTTAAGAGTGATTAATTTGTCATGTAGACATGAGCATGTTTTGCATTGTTTATAATATGGTATGGTGAAGTGAGATCCTCCTCCAAAAGATTTATTTGGATTGACTTGGCACATGTTCACACATGTAAAAGACTAAAAATAAAGTCTGTTAAGCCTTGACGGTTTATTGTGCTTAGAATTGTAGTATCACTCTTATGCTTTATTCATTGATTGATTTTGTCGCAAAGCATGATTATGAAAGTAGTGCTCTTGATCGGTCGCTCCCGAGTCTTTTGCAAGCCTCCATTTGTACTAGGTGTAATTGTCCATCCGTGCATCCATTTTCCTTAAGCCAAAGTATTCCATTTGAGTCCACTATATCTTCCTACATATGGTATTTCACCGCCATTCCAAGTAAATTTGTCATGTGCTACCTTTAAATCATTCAAAAAATGCTTCTTTTTATGTCTCTGTTTTTAGCTCATGAGGAAGCAGTAGAGGGCTAGATATAACTTGTGACAAGCAAGGTCATTTCCCCCTTTTTCACCCGGTGTTGATGGATTACGTCTTCACTTGAATCAACCCGAGAGCAGCTTAAGCTAAATAAAAATATAACTCACCATTCTCCTCCGCGCAATGCAAAATCTGAGAAATCAGCTCAAACATTGAACAGTGGTGAAACTCAGGAGAAGGAGGAGCGTACTCGCTCCTCTAAAAAACCAGCTGCTCTCAGAAGTCTAAAAGCCTTGCTTGTTATGAGGGACTAGATAGCCTCTGTATTGTGAAATCGTTGACGAAAGCATGCATCTCTCAAAACTGTTTTACTTCTGGTTATAAAAATAAAAAGCTCTAGCACATGATTAATCCCTGCTTCCCTCTGCGAAGAGCCTTTCTTTTATATATTTATGTTGATTCGTCATCCTTCTTTGAGCACCATCTTGTAGAGCATTGCTGTCATTCTGAGTATAACGTGCTTTGTCCCAAAATTTTAATGATTGGACCATGTTTGAGATACTTCTCAATTCTGATAACTTTACATCTAGTCACCGTTTAATGTCTCAAGAGGTGCCCGACATTTATGTTTTGCCCCACAAAAGGGGCAAGCGAGAGATCACTTTACCATACCTAGTTATATGCATTGCATCGGTGCTATTTGTTTGCATGTTTAAATTATTACTTGTTAGCATATTGTGAGTTTTGCATAAGTCTCCATGATTGCTTTAGTTCTATTGTTTTTGTAACTTCTCTCTTGTGCTTATTAAAATACTGATCATGGTTTAAACTTCTATGCTCTAAATGAAGCAAATGTGTTTGTCAAAGTTTCTTTTATTGCATCCAGTTTGTCAACAGAATTGCTTGAGGACAAGTAATAAGCTAAGCTTGGGGGAGCTGATACGTCGCAAACGTATCTACTTTTCCAAACACTTTGCTATTGTTTTGCCTCTAATTATTAATGAATTTGTTTGGAACTAACCCGAACTGACGCTGTTTTCAGCAGAATTGCATTTGGTGTCTTTCTTTTGTGCAGGGTTCAGGAGTTCGCAGAAATTTCCAGAAAAATTATAAAAAGTATTTTTGAGGGAAAAGAGCCACAGAGCCAGAAGACCGCGAGGGGGGGGGGGGGAGGGCACCCCAGGAGCAGGGGCGGGTCGCACCCGCGGGTGGGGTCCAGGCCGCGGCAAGAGGCCACCCCTGCCCCTGGGACCTCGCCTCTCGGCCCCCTTCGCTTATAAGATCCCTTTCGACCCAAAAACGCGAGCCCCCCCGAAGACTTTTTCTAGAAACCTTACGGAGCTCCGCCGCCATCACGAACCCTAAATTCGGGGTCCACGATCGCTGTTCCGGCACCCTGCCGGAGTGGAGATCGCCGCCATCGTCACCGCCAATGCCTCTCCATCAACCATCCATGTCGCCCCCCTCCATGTGTGAGTAGTTCCCTGCTGTAGGCAAGGGGATGGAAGGGATTGAATAAGATTGCTCATGTAATTCGATGCCAAATTGTTAGGGCACGATGCCTAGTATCCTCTATTTGTGTTAATCATCGTTGGTGCAACTAGTTATGCTTAATGCTTGTCACTTTGGGCCCGGGTGCCATGTTTTCAGATCTGAACACTTATGTTTGCATGAGTATAATTGTTGTTTGGATCCTATCTACTAGTTGTATGCACTTGTTGTCAACCGGAACTGGAGACCCCGAGTGATAGAAACGGGGACATCGATGGGAATGGTTGGCAACTCGAGGGTTACATGTATTCATTGTGTGTTAATGCTTTGATCCGCTGTTCTATTAAAAGGAACACCTTAATTGCCATTTGTTCCTTAATTGGCCCGGCTGAAACCGGATGGCAGGACAAAAGATGCCATGCAAGTTCTTATTGCAAGCACATACGACTAAATTAGGAATACATGCCTATGACTATTTGATACTTGGATGCTATTTATATATCTATTTGCTTCATGCTTAGTTATGTTCATTTCATGAGCTATCTTATTCATGCAACGCCCGTCTATCTGTCCCTATGCCTATGGTGTTTTAATCCCGCTGTTTACAATCATTACTTTTACCGTTATCATTGCTGTCTTTATTTTACTACTGCTGTTATTATTCTACTGCTGCCATCAAATCACTGTTACTACTGATAAATTGCTTCGAGAGAAATCCTTTTCAGTTTTGGTTGAATTGACATCTCAACTGCTAAGGCTTATAAATATTCTTTGGCTCCCCTTGTGTCGAATCAATAAATTAGGGTCAAACTATCCGCGAAGACTGTTGCGATCCCCTACACTTGTGGGTCATTAGATACAGGCCACCTCCGCCTCGCCCAGCTACCTCGACCTTGGGTGCGGCTGGAAGTGGTTTTCTTCCTCAGCTGGACGCACCACCGGGGCTCACTTGCTACAACTGTGGCCAACCGGGTCACTACTCAAGGGAGTGTCCCCAGAAGGCACATGCTACCTCAACACCTGCACCAGCTCCCTCTACACCAGCAGCCAAGGCTATGACTGTCAGCCGTGGTCGTCTGAACCACGTCTCTGCTGAAGGAGTTGAAGGGGACCCCGGTGTTCTCATGGGTACGCTCCGAATTAATGCATATCCAGCTTCAGTCTTATTCGATTCTGGAGCATCGCATTCATTCATATCCATATCATTCGCACATAGCCACCAAATACAGTTGGAGAACATGGACTCCCCTCTAGTGGTTAAAACACCTGGGTCTCGTTGGCAAACCAAGTGGGTTACTCCTAAGGTTCAGATTTCCATAGGTTCAATCCTTTCCGTTCCAGTTGATAGCCCTAAAGTCAGATGGTCTAGATGTTATTCTGGGCATGGACTGGCTAGTCAAATATCAGGCCAACCTGGACTGTGCTACCAAGACTGTCACAGTGATCCACCCAACCTACGGGCTAGTGCGTTACTGGTCCCCATCATCCGCAACTCCATCCGCTGCCACTCCTCTCTCTCTCCGGAGATCAGTCTATACTTCATGGAAGGTATCACCCCGCCTGAAATGCATGAGGTAGATGTGGTGTGTGAATTCCCCGACGTCTTTCCTGAAGAATTGCCTGGCATGCCACCTGATCGAAGTGTGGAGTTTGTCATTGAATTGGCTCCGGGAACTGCTCCAATTTCCAAAAGGCCCTACCGCATGCTAGCGGAAGAGCTGACTAAACTGAAGAAGCAAATTGATGAGCTGATTGAGAAAGAATTCATTCGGCCTAGTAGCTCACCCTGGGGTTGCCCTGTCATCTTTGTCAAGAAGAGGGATTCAAATGTTCCTCGTCTGGTTGTTGATTACCGGCCTCTGAATTCGGTAACCATCAAGAAAAAGTATCCTATTCCCCGGATAACTGACCTATTTGATCAGCTAGCTGGTGCAACGGTATTCTCCAAGATGGATCTGAGGTCAGGCTACCATCAGATCAAAATCAGAAAGGAGGATATTCCGAAGATGGCTTTCACTACTCGTTATGGGTTGTATGAGTATACCGTCATGTCCTTTGGTCTCACCAATGCCTCGGCTACCTTTATGAGGCTTATGAACTCCATCTTTCATGAGTACCTCGACATGTTCGTCATAATATACATTGATGACATCCTCGTTTACTCCAAAACTAAAGAAGAGCATGCTAAGCATCTTCGGCTAGTTCTAACAAAGCTTTGTGATCATCATCTCTATGCCAAGTTCTCCAAGTGTGAGTTCTGGTTAAAGGAGCTCATCTTCCTAGGTCATGTGGTGTCAGCTGCTGGAGTAGCTGTGATACCCGACAAGATTCAGTCAATTCTGGATTGGCCTACTCCCAAGTCCGTCAAAGACATCCGTAGCTTCCTTGGGTTGGCGAGTTATTACCGCCGATTCATCGAGGGCTTCTCCAAGATAGCCAAAGCATTGACTGACCTTCTCAAGAAAGATAAGAAGTTCGTTTGGACGGACAAAGCTTAAGAAAGCTTCCAAACCCTGAAAGTCAAACTCACAACCACTCTTGTGCTTGTCCTTCCGGACACAGACAAAGACTTTGCCGTCTACTGTGACGCCTCATTACAAGGCTTGGGCTGTGTGCTAATGCAAGAAGGCCATGTGGTAGCATATGCTTCTCGCCAACTTAAACCGCATGAGCACAACTATCCAACTCATGATCTAGAGCTGGCTGCCGTGGTTCATGCTCTGAAGCAATGGAGGCCCTACCTGCTAGGCAACCGTTGTGAGATCTTCTCGGATCACCAGAGTCTGAAATATCTGTTCACCCAACCAGATCTGAATCTCCGACAGAGAAGATGGTTGGAATTAATCAAGGACTATGATGTGACCCTCAACTATCAGCCCGGCAAGGCCAACGTCATGGCAGATGCTCTGAGCCGCAAGTCTTATTGCAACACCCTGATGGTTAAAAAGGCTCAACCCGCTCTTCACGAGGAATTTGCCCGTTTGAATCTGGAGATTGTTCCCTCCGGATATCTAGCAAACCTAGAGATCAAATCCACTCTAGAGGTTGAAATCAAGGCAGCCCAGCAGCTTGATGCTGACATCCTCGAAATCAAAGAGAAAATAGCTAGTGGGAAGGCCAATTGATTTTCTGTTGATGACAACGGTGTTGTCTACTTTGGTGACCGTCTGGTGGTGCCCAAGAGTGGGAATACAAAAGGGTTGATACTCTCAGAAGCTCATGAATCACCCATTTCCATTCATCCGGGTAGTACCAAGATGTACCAAGATCTTTGCCGTCAATTCTGGTGGTCTTGCATGAAGCGAGAAATTGCCGAGTACGTTGCTGAATGCGACGTCTGTCGCCGTGTGAAGGCTGAACATCAAAGGCCAGCAGGTACTCTTCGCCCCATAGCTATTCCCGAGTGGAAATGGGATGAAGTTGGTATGGACTTCATTACCGGTTTTCTGAGGTCACCAAAGGGTAATAATGCCATTTGGGTAGTCATTGATCGTCTATCCAAGGTCGCCCATTTCCTCCCTGTTTGCGAGGATATCAACTCCAGTAAACTGGCTGATCTGTATATGGCCCGGATTGTTCCTTTGCATGGGGTTCCGCTGAGGATCATCTCAGACTGTGGAAGTCTATTTGTGTCCAAATTCTGGCAGAGCTTCCAAACTGCTTTGGGAACCCGTCTCAACTTCAGTACAGCTTATCACCCTCAAACTGATGGTCAGACTGAAAGGGTGAACCAAGTTCTTGAGGACATGCTTCGGGCATGTGTTATCTCCTTCGGTAAGGGTTGGGAAAAGTATCTCCCCCTCGCCGAGTTCTCCTACAACAACAGTTATCAAGCTAGTCTGCAAATGGCTCCATTTGAGGTTCTCTATGGGAGAAAATGTCGGACTCCTCTGAATTGGTCTGAAACCGGAGAGAGGCCACTCTTCGGTCCTGATGTGATCAATGAGGCTGAAGAAAAGGTTCGAATCACTCGGGAGAATCTGAAGATTGCCCAGTCCAGGCAAAAGAGCTATTATGATAAACATCATCAAGAGGTTCACTATGAAATCGGTGACAAAGCCTATCTTCGAGTCTCTCCCCTCCGAGGCGTTCGTCGTTTTGGGATCAAGGGAAAGTTGGCACCTCGCTTTGTTGGTCCTTTCACCGTCCTAGCCAAGCGAGGAGATCTCTCCTACCAACTCGAGCTACCATCAAATTTCCTGGATGTACATGATGTGTTTCATGTCTCTCAACTCCGTCGTTGCTTCAAAGATCCTATTCGTGGGGTTGATCATGAAGTGTTGGACATCCAGGATGATCTAACTTACCGGGAGCATCCTGTCCGCATCTTGGATGAAGCGGAAAGGAAGACTCGTAACAAGACCATCAAGTTCCTCAAAATCCAGTGGTCTAATCATTCTGCAGAAGAAGAAACTTGGGAACGTGAAACTAGTCTTCGTCAGGAATACCCCGCCTTCTTCACTCAAGCCTAGAATCTCGGGACGAGATTCCTGTAAGGGGGGGGGGGTAGATTTGTAACAGCCCCAGTTTGGTACCTGAAAATATGAATAAATTTTCCACTTTTGCATTTCATGTTTGCATCATGGAATGCATTTTTAATTTGCTAAGTTTATCAAGCAACACTTGAAAACCTTTAAAAGGGAAGCAAAACCCTTCCCAAACCTCCAAACCAAATGCATTGCTTTAAATTGGCAAACAAATTATCTTGAACTTCCAATTTGTCCAGGAAGTTCCAAGTTTACCATTTATAAATATTTTCCAAAGGCAATTGCTTGTCAAGCAAAAAGAAATAAATTTGGGAATTCAAATTGGTTCAAATCAATTCCTGTTTTTGAAATCATGTTAAATTGTTCAAAAATTCCAAATAAAAATAAGGGGAGCTTCCTTATCTTGTTGAGAGTCTTCCTAATTTTTTATAGAATTTTTGGGGTTGTTTGAGTGCCCAAATAAAATAGCAATCTTCTGGTTTAGATGGTTCGTCTGTACTACCGGCTAAAGCCCGGTAGTACCGAGGTGTCGTCTTCCCTGTGGCGAAAGTGGCAGCATTGTGGCACCATGCCGCCGCTCGCCCCATGCGCCCATGCTCCCCGCAGTCAAGGAGAACGCCAACGTGACGCTCTCTCCCCTATCCTTTTCCCCACTTGTTTTCCCCACAACCCTAACCCTAGCTCGCGTCCGCCATGGCCGAACATTAGCTCGCGCCCGCCGCCGCATCGCCGTCGCCTGAAGCCTCCGCAAGCAAATCGAAGCGGGGCAAGAGCTCTGCCTCGTCACCCTCTACGTCCTCGCCTACGGAATCGTGCCGGGACCCCGAGAATCGACCGCCGGCCTCCTCTTCTTCTACGCCTCCGACCACAGCCGTTCGAGCTCGGGCTCGTCACCGTCCGAGCTCCGCGCCCCTCTCCGGCCTGCTGTGCACGCTCAGGGTGAGCACGCCGTCCTCCGGGACCTCTCCTCTCCTCTCTTCCCTCCCTATTTTGCCGAGGCGCCGCAGCTCGCCGCCGGCCGCCGCTGGTCGCCGACGCTCGCGTCGCTCCAGCGACCAGTAGATGGCGGTGCCACCGTGCGCGTGTCAAATGCGCGCATTAGCACGTCCCCGCGCGCTCCCCGTCGTTGGATCTGTGCGACGCCGCCGGTGATCACCGCGCACGCGCGCCAGTCCTGGCTTCGGCCCAGTCAACGTGCTCCCTCGGTACTACCGGGCTCTTAGCTGGAAGTACCGACCACGAGCTGAATCGGTGCTGGAACCTTCTGTTAATTTCCGGAAGTAGCCCGGAAGTTTTACCGGAAGTACCGCCTTTGACCGGTACTACCGGGCTGTTAGCCGGAAGTACCGACCGTGCGGGATTCGGTACTGGAACCTTCTGTTAATTTTCGGAAGTAGCCCGGAAGTTTTACCGGATGTACCGTCCTTGACCGGTACTACCGGGCTGTTAGCCGGTAGTACCGACCCAGCTAATAAAAACTTGTGAAAATCATAACTTAATAATTATTAATTCAAATCTTGCAAATGATATATCAAACTGATTAGCAATTCAAATGCTATCTAACCATGCTAATATCACATCATGACAACAAATTTTACTTTGATTTTATTCTTGACATGGTTAAAGGAAATTAAATTCGAATAATCATTTAATTCACCATTTAATCATCGTTAATTGGAAAATTAGAAACGAGGTACCAAAATGATCAGGAGAACCATGTCTATCTATTCATGTCATGTTCATGCATATATAAGCCACTTTTTAGTATATAATAATTTATAAGCAATATGGTCATTAAGTTAAATATGGGGTTGCTTCCAAATAATTGCACCAATTATTTGGCACTCCATTTAATTTGTTAGATAAAATAAAGGATGATATCAGTGCATAAACTTGACATGTCATCCTGATTGTGCATTGCACCTCTTGTAGCCTGTTATTTATTTGTTCTCCTGTTATTATTTGTGTATCGGTAGATTCAGGAGTCGAGGTTCCCGCCTCGTACCTCGACGATCCGTGCTACACGCCCCGTCAGCAAGGCAAGAGATAATCTAACCTTCTTGGCATATATCATCCTATTATTTTATACAAATATTTTATCCGTCATAATATTGCATTCGATTCCAATGTCAACTTTTGGTCAATGCTAGAGTATCCTATGAAATGCATGTTCCCTAAACCAATACATGTTTTCCCTCCTATGAACCACAGGTGTGATGTGATGGCCTGAGTTAAAGATATAACTGTTGTACTATATTGCTTATCATAAGTTGTTGGTGCACATATGTAAACCTAGTATATTAGGTTGTTGGCTTGGTAATTTAAACACCTAGTTTTATTCCGCAATTATCAAGCCTTAAACCGGAAAAGTTTAAATCGCCTATTCACCCCCTATAGGTGACATCGTTTGTTCTTTCAGCTTGTCAACCTGGAAGAGGCGGTGCATATTGGAAGGATAAAGCGGGCTGAGAATGTTAAGAGAGGTCGTGGTAGACCAAACTTAACATGGGATAAGTCCGTTAAGAGAGACATGAAGGATTGGAACATCACTAAAGAACTAGCCATGGACAGGGGTGCGTGGAAGTTAGCTATCCACGTACCAGAACCACGACTTGGTTTCGAGATCTTATGGGTTTCAACTCTAGCCTACCCCAACTTGTTTGGGACTGAAAGGCTTTGTTGTTGTTGTTGTTGTTGTTGTTGTTGTTGTTGTTGTATTCACCCCCCTATAGGTGACATCGTTTGTTCTTTCAGCTTGTCAACCTGGACAACGTCTCGGTTGCGCCACCCCTGACTGGGCAGGCGAGGCTGGAGTACATCCAGTCGATTTGGCAGGTGAACATCGCCGGCGCGATGACTGTGGCACCCCCCTCTGACACATATCGCCAGAGAGGCGGTCGCCCCGTGCGCCAGCCCAGGATATCCGTACGCACGTTACGACAATGCAACATAGCAGAAATATCATTACACAATCAGGCCCAGAGGGCTACAAATGATTTTTACATGGCCATCAAGGCATGAGCAATTATCATGGCCAAGTATGGCACGGGACAGAGTTTTAACTGGCAGCGGAAGACACAGGTACGGCAACGTCTTGGTGCGGCTCCATTCCACAGGCATCTGGCTGGGCTACTGATCCTAGCACGCTCTTGCTCGATCTCCTTGCTATGGTAGTAGATGGATCCTCTCAATGTCTGGCCACATGAAAAGCTAGTTTGAGTACGGTGACGTACTCGCAAGAAAACAACCACAAGACATGAACAGTCAAGCAATCAGGCAACAAGCAGCTAGCGACAGAAAATAATCTAAACATGGCAAGTGTCTACTTACGGCAGTCCAAGTGGGTAGCAACAAGGCATCACAACAAAATCATGGCATTACTCTTATAAAGGCTACCTCACTACCCGGCTTGTGAGAGCAGTTGCCCCTTTGAGACCTTTCTGGTTCGTCCGATTCAGTTCAACAGTAAATTACCAATCCCACTTTTCACTGCAACCGTTGGATGTAGTCAAACAAATTTCACTTCGTTATTGGTGTAATGCCTCCATGACATGTGGGTCCAAAAAGCGTGGGCTCGGAAAATCAACACGCAAAATCACCTCATTCGCGTCGTCTTCCTTTTCCTTGCATGGGTGAACCCTAGATCGGTCCTTGCGTGGGTGAACCCTAGATCGGTGAAAATTTCCCCCAATCCCGTGCCTGCTCTCCTCCTCTCCTCCAGCTCGAGCAACCAATCCCCTCCCGAGCCCCAGCCCTCCTCTGTCCCACTGCGCCGCCAGCCCCTTGTCCCTCCCCATCACTACCGCTCCCATGCCCTCCCCAGCCGTGCTGCAGAACCACGTCCCAGTGGTGAGCGGCGACGCGGGCGGAGCTGGATGTGGCGGCCGTGGGGACGGGCGGAGGAGGCGCTGCAAGCGCCACCCCTCCCCAACTCTCCTCCGCCCCTCTCTCTTCTTCCCGGTAGGAGGTGCTGCAGGAGCTCGTCCCAGAGGAGGGCAGCGGCGAGGCGTTAAGAGGCTTCGACGACGGAGACGAGGATCGTGCGGGCGAGAGGTACGGCGGTAGTACGCTCACGGTCGGCTCCCCTCACTGCTTCGCCATTCCTCCGTGCCACGAGCACCTCCCGCGGCAGCCCATGTCCTCAGGTGTGTCTCTCCCTCCTCCACCTCTCTCTCCCTCTCCCTCTCTCTGGTCTCACCTCCTCTCGTGTTCTCACTCTGAGCGCTGTAGCCGGCGACGACGCGGAGACGGCGCACACGGGGAGCTCGACCTCCACGGGTTAGTGTCCCTGACTCCATGTCGACAAGCAGTGGCGGCATCTGGTCGCTGATGCGTCCTTGGATGCGTGTTGAAGGTCCTCCAGCCGCCATCTTATTGCATCACAACTCCAACCTCCCGTTCTGGTCCCACACATCTCAAGAAAGGTAAGTGCATGCTCTCTCCTAGATTTTCCATATTTTGTCTGTGGATCTGAAAATAGCAATCCATTAGCTCTACTTTGATGTTCTATGAATGAAGTAAATTGTTAAAATTACCTACGGTCATGCCCTATTTGCTGTGAAATTTGGTTTGTTCTTATGCCTATTGATGTATTGGTGAATTTGGTCTGTTCTCATGCCTATTGATCTATTGGTGCATGATTGTCATTCATCTCTATTTGTTTTTCAGGTGTGCTATGGAAGAAGATGAAGTTCTACAGAAGTTGGGCTTATCTTGATGTTCTAGAGGTAATGGTTAGAACATTTTCAGATATGAACCGTAGTGCAAGCTATGGACTCTTGCAGTCCTCTTATGTTTCTGAAATTTTCCTCCAACTTCTCTTTGTTGGATACTGTATGCAAGCCCTAATTAGTAGTCATGCAGTACCTCAACGGTGTGGAGTCCCTGCTCAACCCCAGGGCTCTATGGAGCTATGCGCCGACAAAGTGGGAGACCTGCAGCCTGCACGCTTTTTGCCGTATCCCCATCAGCAATTCAGTACACCTTTATTTGCATATGCTAATTGCTTGACGAAGTTGTCTGGTGGGTTGTTGAGTTCGTGTGGTGTGTATTTTGCAAGTATTGTATTTGATTTGGTTGTGTGAGAATGCGAGTGCTGGCAGATCTTGGTTAATAATTTTTTCAGTGGTTACATTAATATTCTACATGGTCCTTTCTTGCTAATGATCATTCATATTACATTCAGTTCTAGAAAGTTGAGTAATGAAGAGGGCTTTCTTTTTGACATAAAAGAACAACCATAAGAAACAAACTTTTCCGTGATTATTTCCTATGCAACTGGTATTTTGACTATACTTTTCAAAATATATCACTGCAGGACAACAATTCTTACAAAGTTCAGATTTAGGTGTTTCCTAAATGCCATTCTATTTCTGCTGTAAGTGCATGCTCTCAACTAGATTTTCCATATTTTGTAGGATGTTATGAGAAATTTTGCAGCGTGCTAAGATAAAAGATACTACAAGAGCTTTTGTTATCATATACTGTAAAGATTTGTTTCGTCTTGCTGGTCTCTTTGTGTGATTTATAAATATAATTGTGCATTCCAAGTTCGCAAAACTAATGTATTGACGATCTTAATTGCTGTTGAGATCTGTGAAAAATTATATCTCTATTTCCAGTTCAACTTTTTGAATCTCTTATGTTGCTATTTCCAGTTCAAGTTTTTCTAACATTGCATTCTTTTTCTCAAAATGTTTTGGCTGCTTTGGTGGCGAGCACCCAGAATGTGTATTTTTCATGAATCAAAGCCAGCAATACTTGTTTTTGTATTCCATCAGGTAGGATATATTGTATCATAGAAATCAAAATTCTCTTGTTTATCGAGAGTGTTTGTTTGAGTGAGTTGTTACTTGTAGGTTGTCTAAAATATTCAATGTATCATCTGAATCCGACCAACATATGACTTTCGTTTACATTGTCTAATGTGTTTATATGAAAAGAATCGCTTGATCTTTATATGGATAGCAGCTATTTGTTCTTTACTATTGCGCAGCATGCCGCCTGGCGCTCCAAACCTTCTCCAATGGTGCGAGGATACGGGCTGGTTGCGGCTGTGGCTGTGCCACGACGGAGAGCTTCTAGCTCCGCCAAGCCGAGTGACCGGAGGCGCTCGGCCACAGGCGCGCGACGCTGGCCGGCTTCCACGGAGTGAGCCGCCGCTGGTGAACGGGATCAAAGGAAGAAGGCGTGCAGACGCTTTGGGCAGTCAGAGAGCGTCGGCGGCAGGCGACTACCAGACCAGGCAAGGCCATGCGCTCCCCTATCCTCTCTGCTCTCCGTCTCTCTCGCATCTGGGCGTGGTGATTTTATTAGTTTCAGTCAATCTCTCTGTTTGATGTTTGCATCTGGAAATGGATTGCATCTGCAGATCCTTGTGACGGTGCAACGCTTGTGGGAGGAGAGGATGCTGCAGATGCTTATTGATATTTGCAACTCTCTGCATTTAGTTGGTGCTTCCTTGCCGAGCTGATTCTAGGCTGGGTCGTTCTTGTTCTTGTCTAGATGCGTCAATGGGTCGTACTGAAATTTTGTGCGTGTCTGTACTTTTAATGTTCTGTGCTGAAGTTTGACGTGAAGCTTTGTCACGGCCAAATGTTTAACTTTGTCTGAACTGGATTCAGATTGCCAATCCTATGTTTAGCTTTGTCACTGCTGAATTTGGTGAATGAGTCCCACTGAAACTGATATTTTACCTTTGTCGCTGCTGATGCTTATCTTTCTATGAACTGAAGCATGATTTAGCTAGCTACAAATGCTTATTCTGAGTTGATGTTTAGCTTTGTGTACAAAAGATAATTCTTTTGTGTCTCCCTTCAGTGATATGACATGTTAGCTCCAGTTAGAATGACATTTATTTGTACAAAAATCTGATATGAGCTGCAGCATATAGGCATTACATGAAAATTGTTTCCTTTCGTCCGTCTGATCATTTTACTTCTTCACAGGTGACTTCCTCTGATTTTGGCTTGCATCCTCATGCTGCAGAGAATGATTGTGGCAGTCGTTACAGGTTTGTTCTCCACATAAATCGATATTTCATAATATATATTTGTCTCGACTTGTGCGACCTGTCCCCTTGGTTCCTTTCGTGTTGCCGTTCAGTTTGGAGATAGTATCTAGCCTAACTATGATTTTAGCTACTGAATCAAGTTTTGTTGAGCAAGCTTAATTTATTCATGGTACATTTGTACTTGCTCTTTCTTCCCATGGTCCATGCTAATTATGGTGATAGGTACATTCATTTTTATAGCATATTCTGTCCCACAATATTTTACATAATTCTTCGTTAACAGTTTGAATAACAATGTCCTAAGAATCTAGATAAAAGATAGATGGAATGAATACATGTGTAGCTAAGCAGCATGTATCTAGCCTAACTATGATTTTAGCTACTGAATCAAGTTTTGTTGAGCAAGCTTAATTTATTCATGGTACATTTGTACTTGCTCTTTCTTCCCATGGTCCATGCTAATTATGGTGATAGGTACATTCATTTTTATAGCATATTCTGTCCCACAATATTTTACATAATTCTTCGTTAACAGTTTGAATAACAATGTCCTAAGAATCTAGATAAAAGATAGATGGAATGAATACATGTGTAGTTAAGTATTTAAATATAAATGCACCTATCAAATATCTATATTATATACCACCCCCTTATTTTATATAATTATACAGCACTGGAGCACAAACTATTTATGTATTGGGTTGAAATTGTCCAAGTTAGTATTGTTCTACTTAGCTGCTGGTTTATTTTTTTACATATGGTACATTGGTACATCAAGCTGGAAGCGTATTTAGGTATACAGCAGATTAGCTGCTTCGTATAGGACTGTAACAACCAGTCAATCAATTAAATTGGTCCATCTTCAGTACCGAATTCATTGCGACATTTTCCCAGAAAACTATATTACAGTTCAGATAACAAGGTAGCACCTGAAAGGCCGAAACCCACCGTCCTTCAAATATGTGTGTATGTTCCCAACTTGACAGTGGATTCAGCTAGCTCAATGTAGTTTTCAATTTTTGTGAGGCTGAGATGTGAGACTTGGATAGATGAGTATTCCTATTTGCTCAGCTAGCTATATCTCACTCCAAAGCTGAGACCTAGATGTATCAGTATTCCTCATAAGTCCACCCGACTCGCCTGGTGATACAAGATGCATGTAGGTAGGTCACCTCTCTTAGTTTTCTGTTATTTCTGACTATTTGCCTCGGAAGATCATATTTCGTTTGCAATCAGATCTATATGCAATCAGTGCATAAAGTTGGTTTTTGTTTCCGGTGTCGGGTTGAAGCTAAATTTGCAGAAACATTGAGGTGGCATGCATAAATTCACCATTTATTTGAAAAACCTGAATAAAAACGATTTAATGTGTTCTTAGGAGTTCGGATCAGCTAATGTGAGATATGGTTCTTTGGTTTTCATTTTTCTTAAAGTAAAAGGAGTAACTCTAACTCCATAGGTTGGCATGCAGGTCACAGTTTATAATTTTTAGATGTAGGTAGGATAAATATTAAAATGAAACATCAGGTTAACCCACTTGTGAAATTTGTGTTTCAGTTTTTCCCCTTTTTCATGTAGCTTGTTGCCTTCAATTTTCTGGAGGCCGAGCAACACTGACCTCCCTCCCCATTCGTTGATGTCTACCTTGATGAGATGACCATGATCAAAGAGTATCAAGGTTGCTGTAACTCAAGCTCTTCTTTAATTGAAAAAACCTATTGAGAAATGAGAAGAAACCTGCTGCTCTAACTCAAACTCTCCTTTAATTGAACTATGTGCTTTGACGAGGCACCTATAGGGCTTCACAAGAAAGATTATTCCATGGTGAACAACTATCCTTTAATGTCTTGACCATTTTATGTTTTCTGTGTTCGACTGCTTCCAAAATACTCTAAACTACACAGGTTTTTCTTAGCTTTTAGTGGAAAATATGTTTATATTAATTCTCGAAAGCTTTGACTTAAGAAATGTTCTAACCAAATATGTAACTTCAGCTTTGAATCCAAATTTGTTCGGAATAAGTAAAACATATGGATGCTATTAGTGTGGTTGGCATGCAGGTCACAGTTTATAATTTTTAGATGTAGGTAGGATAAATATTAAAATGAAACATCAGGTTAACCCACTTGTGAAATTTGTGTTTCAGTTTTTCCCCTTTTTCATGTAGCTTGTTGCCTTCAATTTTCTGGAGGCCGAGCAACACTGACCTCCCTCCCCATTCGTTGATGTCTACCTTGATGAGATGACCATGATCAAAGAGTATCAAGGTTGCTGTAACTCAAGCTCTTCTTTAATTGAAAAAACCTATTGAGAAATGAGAAGAAACCTGCTGCTCTAACTCAAACTCTCCTTTAATTGAACTATGTGCTTTGACGAGGCACCTATAGGGCTTCACAAGAAAGATTATTCCATGGTGAACAACTATCCTTTAATGTCTTGACCATTTTATGTTTTCTGTGTTCGACTGCTTCCAAAATACTCTAAACTACACAGGTTTTTCTTAGCTTTTAGTGGAAAATATGTTTATATTAATTCTCGAAAGCTTTGACTTAAGAAATGTTCTAACCAAATATGTAACTTCAGCTTTGAATCCAAATTTGTTCGGAATAAGTAAAACATATGGATGCTATTAGTGTGGTGCTCTACATATTTGGGTTGTAAACCATCAGAGTGGAGCTAGGTATTACTCCAATTGTAACATCTTGAAGTGGGATCCAATATTATTGAAGTTGACAACTATGTGACGAACATGCTCTGCTGTAAGTATTCGTAAATATAGTAGTATTTCGTGGTTTACTTTTACTTCTAATATTATTCTCATGTATATGTAGTTTGTCATTTTACCAGTGAATGGCCAGTGGAAATTATCCAGTATTTTTGTGATGAATGTTCCACTTTATACTCTGGATAAGCGGAAACATAGTAATGGATAGGTTTCTTTGTTACCCTGGATAGGTTTCCATTCATTATCTTTGTTTGAGGACTTGCAGTCCAGAAATTGTTATGGATGGATTATGTGAAGCAAGTGATTTTGCCATTTTGTTATATATCTTCATTCTATTTCTAATCGAGCATTGTTGATGTGGCATGAATTCTAGATAATTTTAGTACATAGGTTAAAAGCAGTCTAAGATAATGGACTTGTATGTGTGCTGGTGGTGTAGATCGAGCAATTGGAGGCCGTA
Source organism: Puccinellia tenuiflora (assembly GCA_012064385.1). Lineage (NCBI taxonomy): Eukaryota > Viridiplantae > Streptophyta > Magnoliopsida > Poales > Poaceae > Puccinellia > Puccinellia tenuiflora. Next base: position 355,413 of record QRDG01001584.1, read on the forward strand.
CACTATCTGCATTCCAAAGGGTGGCTTGCCGCGATGTTGCTTTCGGATGACCTCGAGCGCTGCTCTTTGTCGTCCACTTGAAGGCCAACCAGGTGCTCGACGACCAGATCTTGGTACCATGTCGTCCGATACCTCTGCACCGCAGTTCGCATATTCAACGCACACGCCGGCAAGAAGCTGCTGGAAAAGACCAGACCTTCTCAGCAACAGATATGCCATTGGATTTCGTAGTCTTTTGTAAACATAATTTAGTCAGCTTCGTGCTATTTTGACCAAGCCTAAATTCATGAAGTTGCTGTATTCAGAGTTGAGAAACATGCAATTTTGTATCAGCAATTTAGTCAAGTAATTCAGTTTTGTTGTGAACATGAAACAGTGAGCATCTGCATGTGATCCTGGGCAAGATGTGCCTGGTGGTGCGCTGCTGCCGCTGGGAGCTGGCAAGGTGAAGATCCCGGGCAAGATGTGCATGGTGGTGTGCTTCTGCTGCTGGGAGCCGGCGACGCTGGTTCTTCTAGGGCCGGCGAGCTGCGCGGAATCGCCCGATTTCTTTTTCCTGCTGTCGCCTGTCCGAGGAGCCGTCCAGAGCAAGCATGGGCAAGTTTGGCGAGGTCGTCCACGAGGCCGAGCAACCTGGGCTGCTACAGCCGCCCTGCAGCAGGAGTGCGTGGGCCTATCTTCTCATGCTCGGGGCGAGCTGCGCGTGATCAAGGAGGAAGGTCCGTCGGGGAAAGAAGGGGTGGAGCTCTAAGGTCCCCGACTGACAGAGGAAGAGGACGACAAAAAATAGAATGGAAGAGGGTTTTCTGTCGGCCCTGATGAAAACTGGCTTAATTTCATCGAATCATATGTAGCGAAGATTAGCGGTCATAGTGCCACAATGCAGTATTGCTTACAATATTTACGCAACTTGAACATCATATGGCTCATAAGTATATTTCTCAAACTTCAATCAAAGTATGGATAGCAAATCAAAGAGAGCATATGGCAACAATAGGGTCCTCGCTTTCGTCAGTTGCGCAGTCGCGCAACGGGTCATCTAGTAAGCAAATAATAGGGGTATCACCAGTACAGAGTCCAAGCCAGGTGGGGTTGGATCGTGTACCGGAGATCACACAAAGAACTTACCTGTGACGAATAATGGATGTATCCGTTGGTACCAAATATTAAACATCACCTGTCATCACCACTAGGCTCAACGGCCTTACCACGTCTGTCAAACTGCTAGGCCCATGGGCCTCATATTTCCACTTTGGGCATGCACGGTTGACGTTGGCTCAAGCCTAACTCTAGGCTCCCAACGATCACACCGTCACCCCAAACACGGGTAACCATCCACGACTCAAGTAACATTCCCTGCATCAGCCTATTGTAATCAGGTTGTTTATCTTTCAAACCGAACTTAAGTTTAACCTCCGGACTCGACAAAGGACAATAGTGTGACCGACACTGAACTGTTCCATAACCTAGGAACAAGGCTAGCTGCTAGTTGATACACTCTCGAGAGGTTGCAGTTACCACCCATCTAAATGCAGCTTGCTTCGCGACGGCAAGATACACTTACATAACCGTTCACGCTACCAAGACACTCCTTGTATAGCTACCGACTTACCACTTGGGCTAAGTCTTATGACGAAGTGAATCCGGCACGTCCCCAACTCATGAGCAACGCCTAGCTCCGGAACCTTCACAAGACTAGCCCCGACCACAACTATGCAGTATCCGACTAGACTTGCCAAGTGGGTAGCATCAAAGGAGGCGTGATAGGTTACATAGGCTATGGCTCTCCCATTTGGGCGACAGTTGTAGTGCGTTCAATGCTCAGATTGGTGGCACTATGGACTGACCCTATCGAAGTTTGGAGGGTTGGTTAAATTAATCCAGTTTCTTTCAACAACAATTCCAAAACAGAGGATTAGTCCAACACAGTAAAGGATTAGTCCAACACAACAATTATAAGATCATATCAACATGAAACAGATTAGTCCAATGCAAAACCATAATATCATATCAATATGAAACAGAAACAAACTGCACACAATAGTTCAAGCAATATATAGCTAGTTCAATCAATGGTTAGTTTCAACCGGACGATGGCGGAGATACCTCCGACCAGTGACAGCCACAGGTTGAGTAAAAGAAATTAAAATAGCATAGTTACCCGGGCGAGGGCGGAGATAACTCCGACCAGTGACAGCCACAGGTTGAGTAAAAGAAAATAAAACAGCACGGTCAACCGGGCGAAGGCGGAGATAACTCCGACCAGTGACAGCCACGGGTTGAGTAAAAGAAAGTAAAACAGCACAGTTGGTTAGCGTCAACGGGGCGATGGCGGAGATGCCTCTGGCCAGTAGCAGCCACAGATCGACTACAAAAGTTAGTGGAGGCGTCCACGCGGTCCCGTTCCACCATTCCATTGACTGCGGCGGTTCCCCCAGTCCATCGTCGCCGGAATGGGGAGTGGTGCATGGTACCGTCCAACACGCGCCACAACTCTACAGAAAAGTAGCCGCTTCAATCCACTTGGGCAGGACCCAACGTGTATTTAGACGGGGTACCGGAACTCAACCCACACTTGATGGGTTTATCGTACTGCAGGAAAGTAAAGGTACATGAAATAATAATACTGAAAGTAGGCGAGATTCAATCCACGTGGGCGGTGCCCAACATGTATTTAGTCGCCGGCCGGAACTCAACCCACACTTGATGGGTTTATCGTATTACAGGAATGAAAACAAAGCCACGATATCTCGTGACGCACAATTGGCAGGGTGTAAACAAAGTCACGATATCTCGTGACGCACAGTTGACAGGAGGTAAATAAGGCCACGATATCTCGTGACGCACAGTTGACAGACGATAATAAGCAATAAAATGCACCGATATGACAGGGTAATATGCAAACAAATAAACACCGCTTGAGTGTTCATAGCAAGTGGTTAGCTTGCCTTCGACGATCGACGCCATTTGGTTTTGGGGTCACGGGCACGTCGCGGGTTAGGGTCTCGATTTGCCGGTACCGTGGGGTAGACCTATGCATGAGTATAAAGGTGCTGAGCACACAAACATTTTACAAAAATATAAAACCTATACCACTGGATAGAGCTCTTAAAACTAAAAATTTACAAATTTGAATCACCTTAAACGGAGCTACGGTTCAAAAGATATGGCCGTGCGATGTTTAACTATCTGCTGCTTACTTCGAAAGAAAAACAGGACGGGCCGATTTTGAACCGGGCTGGGTTGGTCGCGTCATCCTCTAATAATACGTCTCCCAGTGGGGAAGACGTAAAACGCCTGTTACGCCTCCACTCATCCTGACCGTGGGGACCGGGCCAGGCTGGGGCCCACCGGTCGGCTTGACCGAGACGCCACGCTGGCGCCAGCGGGTCGTCTCCCTCGTGCAGTGCACGACCGACGCGGGATGGCCCGACGCGGTATAGGTCAGTTCGGCCGCCGGTCACCGCCGCCGCCGTGGCGCCCGCCGCAGGCCGCCAGGGTGCGGGCAGGGACCGCGCCGTCGTGCCGCCTCCAGGGATGGTGGCCTCGGGCTCGGGGTCACAGGGAGTGCCCCCATGGCCGCCGTGCTCCGTGAGCTCGCCGCCGGTGGAAGGTGACGACGCCGAGGCTACGGTGCATCGTTCGGCAAACGAGCTTGTCCGGGAGGGAGAGGGGACTGAGGGGAACTACTCCACCGGTTTAATCAGAGGATGGCTCGGTATGGAGATCGCCGTGGTCCGTGAACCGACGATGACATCTTTGGCCGAAACGGAGCAGAGCTCCGCCATCCTGCAACTAAACGAAGCAGAGGGCTCCAGGAGGGGAGAAGGAGGGTGCTGCCCGCGCGAGAGGCCTCGGGAGTGGTCTATATAGGCAGGGGCGAGGAGGGGTGGCCACACACGTGTCCATGGCCATGGAGGTGAGGGGGAGGGGATAAGATCGACCATGGTCCGAGCCAGGGGAGCAGTGGGTGGTTTGGCAACAGCTAGGGTGTGGTTGGGACAAGAGGGAACAGTGGAGACCCGGGGAACAGTACGCCGTCTTGCCCGCACTGGCGTTCGGAGCGCGCCACGAGCGGCATCGACGCGTTCCATCCGACTCGGGGCTTCAAAAAGAATATGGTTCGCGGCACCTTGTGCCAAATTCAAAACCCTACCACTCTCTAGTTATAGGCTTTTGCTAGTTTGCAACTTGGTTTAAGCAAAAATTCAGAAAACAGTAGGGGACACCAGGTGCTCGATGAAATGATCCAGGCTTTGCACATCTCAGAAAAATCCCCAAAACTCACAGTAGGTTAGGATAGGTGTATATAGTATGTTTGTGGGATTTGAGGTCAACTGGATACCTGGAAGGGGGTTAAATAATTTGGTGTCCACAATTTCCCTAATGGCATGGGTATGCCAAATGCACTAAGTCAAACAATATTGACATGATCTTCTGGGTATGGTGTTCTATATGGATGGTTGTCTATTTGGAAAAGTATCAAGGCCAAATGATTTTTGTAGCTAGGGGTTGCTTTGGAAATAGCAAATAGGCATGGAAATGGCATTACAAAGGAAGTACCCCAAATATTGATCAAATGAGGTTGGGCCAATGGGGTGAAATGTTCAGGAGGGTAAATCATGCACCTCACCAAAATTGCAGAATTTTTGGATGAGTGGAAGGTGTCTAAAGATTTATTGGACTAGAAATGGCATAATAGAGAATATTCATAAACTTGGAACTATTGCAAGGGACTAGGAAATATTTTTCCATGGGAGTGACCTATATGTATGAGGGAACTATATGGTAGCTTGGTAGATTTTATCTCAAGATAGAATTGTGGTGGTGGCCTTTGGTGGGATAGATGGGAGGGGTTTTTGGAATCGTCAAAAGGAACCAAAGTTCGACAAACGAAACAATGGCCTGGAAAATATGGTGGAGGTTCACAAAGTTCAAGGATCATTGGGAAAATTTCTAAGGGAGCGAATCCAAAGTCAAATCAAAGACCATCTGGTTCAAAGAAAACGTTTTGAAGATAGAAAAAGTTTTTCAGTTATGAGAAAACACTACTAAAAATAGGGACGAATTTTGGGGATGTTACAAACCTTCCCCCCTTAAAAAGAATCTCGTCCCGAGAATCGGAGACTAATGGAGATTCCCAGGTTTATACAAGATATTTATTGTATGGTTTAATATATCCCTATATTTAAAATATTTTAAAACTTTTTCTACAAAATACTAGGGTTTATCTCTCAAAAGGTTAACACTCAGCAGGATATTTTACTAAAACAAACATCACCAAGGCACGCCATATTCTTCACACTTAATGCATTCTAAGGATGGCATGGCAGGGGCTCACAAAATCAATCAACATAGGTTTGGTAATAAAAAAATTAAGTCTAAGGTTTTAGTTCAACCAAACACAAGCATGGCAAGATCAAACAAGATCTACACACAGATCATCACTCAATAACCTGGATTTAACTTGGACAAATAATTACCCAATTTTGTAAAACAAAATGTTAGGGATATGCTAAACATGTCCCTGTTCTAGATTTATTTTTTTGAAAAGCTGTATATACCTTTTCAAGTATGCACAGGTTTAAAAGAAAAACAGGGTTATTTCTTTAAAAGAAAACATCTGTGTTGCCAATAATTGGCTTACTGGCACAGTGGGGTAGGGTCATCCCCAAAATTATTTTGATCAAAATTTTCCTACGAAACATTGAAGAGGCGAGGGGCTGAATTTCCTGGAAAAGGATAGAAGCACACATGGGGTTATCCTCTTGCTTGCTGAATGCGGGTCCGGGGTCCACCTGTCAGCCCCTTCTTCCTTTCTCTCTTCTTCTTCTTTGATGCATCCATCTCCCTACCTGGCAGGCTCCGAGTGCGCGAAGCACTCCATTGCGGCACTGCTGCGCGTGCGGTCCCTCTACGCAGCGGCCATCACGGCTTTGGGCGCCTTGACGATTTCGCGCCGGTTTGGCCGAGCATTGCGCGCGACTTTTCCCTTTTCCCGCGCGAGGCTGAGCAGTGCGCGGCGTCTGAGCTCGAGGCTATATACGGGGGTCTCTGAAATTCCTTCCTCTTACATCACCACCATGGGTTCCCTTTCAGCAATCTTCGACGAATTCTACGCGCATCGAGAGGGAGCGGGATTCTTCAAGCAGCTGTTCGTGATCGTGATCTTCTGGATCACGGCTTCGGTGGTGGTGGCGCTGTTGTATGCGGCGGTTGTCGTCCTGTTGGTGGCTCTGTACGACTGGTGGTGCGGTACTGGCGGTGATGCTGCTGCGGTGCCGGCAGTGGGCGAGCTAGTGGAGCCGGCTGCGGGCGAGCAGGTGGTGCTGCCGCTGGTGGCCGATGCAGCGGCTCCTCCGGCTGGAGGGCAGCTGGTGGCTCGTGCGACCCGTCGTCGTCGTCGCGCGGCTCGCGACTTGGCTTCAAGTGAGCCTGGCTCATCTTCAGGCGATGCCACTGAGCGCGAGAGGGAGTAGGGTTTTTTTCCTGGGGTGTTCTTATGTATCTGCACTGAGGTAGGGGTAGTGTCGTGTGTTGAGTAGAACTTGTACCCTCTGTTTCTGAAATTTCCCTTATGTACTGAACTTTGTTGACGTACTGGATTTGGCTCCACTGCTGATTTAGATCCAGATTTGCATTTTGAGATTTTTCCTTAGCTGTCACAGATCTGTTCTTGCAGCAGAGGGAATTGCAGAGATGCTATCGTACAGATAGCAGAAATTGCTACTCGGGGAAAATATCATTATAGAAAATAACACTGCATTTTATGGCCCCAAACAATCGCATCAGTATGACATAATCATTTCAACCATACTGGTTAACAAACGCACCCGATTACTTGACCAAATTTGACTAAAGGGAACGGCATGATATTCCACCATGGGTCGACCAAGTGGTCAACCAGATGATTAGAACACCAAATTTCATACAGGTTCACTCAACATCAACCAGAATGGAACAGCACAAACACGCGTACAAGCAAACACAAGAACTACAAACAACCCACAACTCTCATCTAACAACTTACGGGTGCCAACCAGGCTAGGCTAACCAATCTTACTCCACTTGACGGCCCTACACAGATGGTGGAGTGCGGCCGAGCCGGAGAGTGGTGTCCACATCTCCTTCCTCCGTAAGGTCGGAGGGCACAGGAACACCTTCAAGGATCGGGACCGGCTCCGGAACTCGTCGGGATGGGCCGGGATCTGGAAGTCCATTACGCCGGGCTTGCCTACGGGAGAGTGTAGGTGTGCTTTCCACTAGGTATTGGTGCAGGCGGGCACGGCTGAGGTTCCTCCTGGTAGTCACGAGCTCCTCCATCAAGAAGCTGTTGAGGTTCGTCATGGCGACGGCGTAGGCAACTTGGTTGATTAGTGCGGGGTCAGACTCTTTCATGACGTCCGCCTGGACCATCTCCCCATTGGGTTGTGGTCTAGCTGGAATGTAGTAGAACTCTCGAGTTTCAGCCAGCAGGGGTTCGGAGGACCGAAGACCAACAAGGCATTCCCAGGCTGCTACCTGGATGGCTAGCGCCAGAGTAGGCATGCGGCCACTCTGGATCAAGTAGGGCTGATTCGTGCCCCGGGGACACGGGTTGATCCTCACATCGGCCCGGAATTCACTTCCGGCCGACGAGAGTGAGCTCTGGAACACCACATACACGGGGTGAACGGAGCTACCAAGGGTATGGTTGACGACCCTCCAGAGAAGCAATCGAAAGCTCGAATGCTCCTCGGCAGTAGTTTCCAAGATTGCATTAGGGGTCGCCATCGGATTTTCTTAGGGTTCTAGATTTTTGGAGAGGATAAGGATGCGAGGTTCCTCTATGGGATTCTACTTCAAAAGAGTTGGGTTGCCAGGGGAGAGCTGGCGAGGGTGGGTTATAAAGCAACTAGGAAGGCGGTCTCAAGTTTACTAGGTAGGGTCGATTTCTTCTCATGGAAGAATCCGGCTCGTCTTGTAGGGGAAGATTGGGACAGGTCCTACTGCACCGTACTGTTGACCAACACCGGCCATGTCGGTTAGGCAGGAATGGGTAAAATCTATCGGGTCATTGTCGGGTAAAAGCAAGGGTGGACTTTCCATGCTAGGGTAGTCTACAGCCAGCCTGGTGCTCTGATACCATGCTCTATGGCACCCCCCTCTGACACATATCGCCAGAGAGGCGGTCGCCCCGTGTGCCAGCTCAGGATATCCGGACGCACGTTACGACAATGCAACATAGCAGAAATATCATTACACAATCAGGCCCGGAGGGCTACAAATGATTTTTACATGGCCATCAAGGCATGAGCAATTATCATGGCCAAGTATGGCACGGGACAGAGTTTTAACTGGCAGCGGAAGACACAGGTACGGCAACGTCTTGGTGCGGCTCCATTCCACAGGCATCTGGCTGGGCTACTGATCCTAGCACGCTCTTGCTCGATCTCCTTGCTATGGTAGTAGATGGATCCTCTCAATGTCTGGCCACATGAAAAGCCAGTTTGAGTACGGTGACGTACTCGCAAGAAAACAACCACAAGACATGAACAGTCAAGCAATCAGGCAACAAGCAGCTAGCGACAGAAAATAATCTAAACATGGCAAGTGTCTACTTACGGCAGTCCAAGTGGGTAGCAACAAGGCATCACAACAAAATCATGGCATAAGCAAATAATAGGGGTATCACCAGTACAGAGTCCAAGCCAGGTGGGGTTGGATCGTGTACCAGAGATCACACAAAGAACTTACCTGTGACGAATAATGGATGTATCCGTTGGTACCAAATATTAAACATCACCTGTCATCACCACTAGGCTCAACGGCCTTACCACGTCTGTCAAACTGCTAGGCCCACGGGCCTCATATTTCCACTTTGGGCATGCACGGTTGACGTTGGCTCAAGCCTAACTCTAGGCTCCCAACGATCACACCGTCACCCCAAACACGGGTAACCATCCACAACTCAAGTAACATTCCCTGCATCAGCCTATTGTAATCAGGTTGTTTATCTTTCAAACCGAACTTAAGTTTAACCTCCGGACTCGACAAAGGACAATAGTGTGACCGACACTGAACTGTTCCATAATCTAGGAACAAGGCTAGCTGCTAGTTGATACACTTTCGAGAGGTTGCAGTTACCACCCATCTAAATGCACCTTGCTTCGCGACGGCAAGATACACTTACATAACCGTTCACTCTACCAAGACACTCCTTGTATAGCTACCGACTTACCACTCGGGCTAAGTCTTATGACGAAGTGAATCCGGCATGTCCCCAACTCATGAGCAACGCCTAGCTCCGGAACCTTCACAAGACTAGCCCCGACCACAACTATGCAGTATCCGACTAGACTTGCCAAGTGGGTAGCATCAAAGGAGGCGTGATAGGTTACATAGGCTATGGCTCTCCCATTTGGGCGACAGTGGTAGTGCGTTCAATGCTCAGATTGGTGGCACTATGGACTGACCCTATCGAAGTTTGGAGGGTTGGTTAAATTAATCCAGTTTCTTTCAACAACAATTCCAAAAACAGAGGATTAGTCCAACACAGTAAAGGATTAGTCCAACACAACAATTATAAGATCATATCAACATGAAACAGATTAGTCCAATGCAAAACCATAATATCATATCAATATGAAACAGAAACAAACTGCACACAATAGTTCAAGCAATATATAGCTAGTTCAATCAATGGTTAGTTTCAACCGGGCGATGGCGGAGATACCTCCGACCAGTGACAGCCACAGGTTGAGTAAAAGAAATTAAAATAGCACAGTTACCCGGGCGAGGGCGGAGATAACTCCGACCAGTGACAGCCACAGGTTGAGTAAAAGAAAATAAAACAGCACGGTCAACCGGGCGAGGGCGGAGATAACTCCGACCAGTGACAGCCACGGGTTGAGTAAAAGAAAGTAAAACAGCACAGTTGGTTAGCGTCAACCGGGCGATGGCGGAGATGCCTCAGGCCAGTAGCAGCCACAGATCGACTACAAAAGTTAGTGGAGGCGTCCACGCGGTCCCGTTCCACCATTACATTGACTGCGGCGGTTCCCCCAGTCCATCGTCGCCGGAATGGGGAGTGGTGCATGGTACCGTCCAACACACGCCACAACTCTACAGAAAAGTAGCCGCTTCAATCCACTTGGGCAGGACCCAACGTGTATTTAGACGGGGTACCGGAATTCAACCCACACTTGATGGGTTTATCATACTGCAGGAAAGTAAAGGTACATGAAATAATAATACTGAAAGTAGGCGAGATTCAATCCACGTGGGCGGTGCCCAACATGTATTTAGTCGCCGGCCGGAACTCAACCCACACTTGATGGGTTTATCGTATTACAGGAATGAAAACAAAGCCACGATATCTCGCGACGCACAGTTGGCAGGGTGTAAACAAAGTCACGATATCTCGTGACGCACAGTTGACAGGAGGTAAACAAAGCCACGATATCTCGTGACGCACAGTTGACAGACGATAATAAGCAATAAAATGCACCGATATGACAGGGTAATATGCAAACAAATAAACACCGCTTGAGTGTTCATAGCAAGTGGTTAGCTTGCCTTCGACGATCGACGCCATTTGGTTTCGGGGTCACGGGCACGTTGCGGGTTAGGGTCTCGATTTGCCGGTACCGCGGGGTAGACCTATGCATGAGTATAAAGGTGCTGAGCACACAAACATTTTACAAATATATAAAACCTATACCACTGGATAGAGCTCTTAAAACTAAAAATTTACAAATTTGAATCACCTTAAACGGAGCTACGGTTCAAAAGATATGGCCGTGCGATGTTTAACTATCTGCTGCTTACTTCGAAAGAAAAACAGGACGGGCCGATTTTGAACCGGGCTGGGTTGGTCGCGTCATCCTCTAATAATACGTCTCCCAGTGGGGAAGACGTAAAACGCCTGTTACGCCTCCACTCATCCTGACCGTGGGGGCCGGGCCAGGCTGGGGCCCACCGGTCGGCTTGACCGAGACGCCACGCTGGCGCCAGCGGGTCGTCTCCCTCGTGCAGTGCACGACCGGCGCGGGACGGCCCGACGCGGTACAGGTCAGTTCGGCCGCCGGCCACCGCCGCCGCCGTGGCGCCCGCCGCAGGCCGCCAGGGTGCGGGCGGGGACCGCGCCGCCGCGCCGCCTCCAGGAATGGTGGCCTCGGGCTCGGGGTCACAGGGAGTGCCCCCATGGCCGTCGTGCTCCGTGAGCTCGCCGCCGGTGGAAGGTGACGACGCCGAGGCTACGGTGCATCGTTCGGCAAACGAGCTTGTCCGGGAGGGAGAGGGGACTGAGGGGAACTACTCCACCGGTTTAATCGGGGGATGGCTCGGTATGGAGATCGCCGTGGTCCGTGAACCGACGACGACATCTTTGGCCGAAACGGAGCAGAGCTCCGCCATCCCGCGACTAAACGAAGCAGAGGGCTCCAGGAGGGGAGAAGGAGGGTGCTGCCCGCGCGAGAGGCCTCGGGAGTGGTCTATATAGGCAGGGGCGAGGAGGGGTGGCCACACACGTGTCCATGGCCATGGAGGTGAGGGGGAGGGGATAAGATCGACCATGGTGGGAACTATATGGTAGCTTGGTAGATTTTATCTCAAGATAGAATTGTGGTGGTGGCCTTTGGTGGGATAGATGGGAGGGGTTTTTGGAATCGTCAAAAGGAACCAAAGTTCGACAAACGAAACAATGGCCTGGAAAATATGGTGGAGGTTCACAAAGTTCAAGGATCATTGGGAAAATTTCTAAGGGAGCGAATCCAAAGTCAAATCAAAGACCATCTGGTTCAAAGAAAACGTTTTGAAGATAGAAAAAGTTTTTCAGTTATGAGAAAACACTACTAAAAATAGGGACGAATTTTGGGGATGTTACAAACCTTCCCCCCTTAAAAAGAATCACGTCCCGAGATTTGGAGACTAATGGAGATTCCCAGGTTTATACAAGATATTTATTGTATGGTTTAATATATCCCTATATTTAAAATATTTTAAAACTTTTTCTACAAAAATGACACATGAGAACGGAGGATATGGGAGGGTTGAGAGATGTACTTCTTTTCCCTTTTCTTTTAGATTCATTTTTTCATAATGGAGTATCTTGAGAACCGTTTGTCCAAATTACGAACTGTTTTTACTTTTGAGATCCTCGCGTTGAGATCTTCAAAACTAGATCCTATGTTGATAGGTTTCGAAAACTTTTTTTTCGTACACCCAAAACTAGTATGGTTGTACTTCCGTACTTTCCAAAACTTGTACATAGTACACATGACAGGAAAGCACGGAGTATATAGAACAAGGAGTATAGAGTACTGGGAACAGGGTGTACAGAGTACACAGAACAACGAGTACACAATAAACAGATAGACGGAGTACAAGTACACAGAAAACGGACTACAAAGTACGTTGAAACCCGAAGTACAAGTATGTTGAAACCCGGAGTACAAGTACGTTGAAACCGGATGTACAGGTATTCAACCTATGAAAGTACAGAAAAAAGTTCGTCAAAACATATCAGTATGTGATCTAATTTTGAAGATCTCGACGAGATGAGTTCAAAAGTGAAAACGGTTTTCCATTTGAATGGACGGTTCTCAAGATATTTCGTTTTTAAACTTTGGTTTTAGAAAATAAAAGAGAAAAAAGCTACCGCCCACCGAGTACAATTACCCAGAAAACAGAGTACAAAGTACGTTGACAGCCGAAGTACAAGTACGTTCAAACCTGGAGTACAAGTACGTTCAAACCCAATGTACATGTATTCAAATTTTGGATGTGCACAAAAAAAAATCGTCAAAACATATCAATATGGGATCTAGTTTCGAAGATCTCGACGCGAAGAGTTCAAAAGTGACAACGGTTTGCCATTTGAATGTATGGTTCTCAAAATATTTCGTTTTTAAACTTTGGTTCAAAAAAATAAAAGGGAAAAAGCTACCCTCCCACCTCCCGTAGCCTTTTCTCTCTCATCCCCACTTTAACTTCGGTTACGACACTTGGCGGACATGCAAGCACCTACGGGGAACCAAGCGAGGAGAATACGACACTTTTCACGACGGGAGTGCAACTTAGGTTCACTTTGCAAAGGGAACATTTTTTTAACGATTACCAAAGCAGTTTAGATCTCTATGTTAATCCTGGCCAAACGTACATGTGTTGGATTGTTCATTTCATGTCTCCACATGGCATCCGTGATCGATACGGCAATGAGTTCGTGTCCCAGTAGGGGTACTACATACAACATACGGCGATATATGGCTCTCTCTGTGGAGAGTGCATACCGTGGCATCTGCCCGTTAAAAACAAATGTTTTTTAAACATGATTTAAAATTTCTAGAAAAACGAAACAAATCTTTACTTGTACAATATCTCCCAACATAAGCACGCTGCACAAACTTTCGTGAAAACATGACTTCATTTTTTCCCTGCAGAAAAGAGAAATTTCGGTGTTGGAATTTTTTCAGGAGACATCCTTATGTTTTCTTACACGGACCAGAAATAAGTCGTTTTCTGCGAAATTTTCTGCACATAGAACGTGGATATATCCGCTCGCAACTTTTTTCAATTTTTCGGCATTTAGAAATATGTTTTGTATAACGGGTCAGATGCCCCTATGTCCAGATATATATTTGTCCCTCTTTCATGCCCACTTTTTCCGTTAAATCTGGGATTTTCAAATATATTTATTAGGCTAATTTTCTAGATTTTTTAATATTTCCAAAAATAATACGTGTTTTGAGATATTTAAAACAATATTACAGCCTCGGCTATAACCAAGCCGACTAGTGTCTATCGGCTACGGCGAAACAACCGCTCCAGTCTTGTCCTGCTGGTTGCTGCTAGTCGGCTTTGACCAAGCCGACCGGTCCTGTCAGCCACAACAATGCCCTACCAGTTTGTTTCGACCGAGCCGACGAGTGCATGGCACATTGCTCCCCGCCATTTTCTTTCTCCTGCAAGCATTACTCCCGCCATTTCTTCTATTCTTGTCATATAAAATCCCCTCCTTACTGAGGTGGGTAAGTAGTCCAGTGGATTCAGTCGAAGATGTCAGGTTTTCCTTTAGATCGTAGCTTTGTAAAAGTATGTCTGAACGCCTTTTGAGGTGTGCGTGTGCCGTCGAGTTCAGGGTAGACAATAAGTTAGTTCCTTCGAGGAACTCCTCAGTAGTGACACTCTTCTCACTGAGCTGGGGTGGCAGTACGTAGGCACGGGTGGCCATCAAGGACCCCCGAGGAAATACGGCAAGAACTTCTTAGATTGCATGAAAGGTTGAAGAAGCAAAAATTTAAGAGTGAATCTTCGTGGAGCTATGCAGTAGATAATCCTTTTTTGTGGATGGACAAAAGTGATGACGATGACGAGAATATAAAGCATTTGTTCTTTGAATGCTATTTTGTGCGCTTTATATGGTCTGCCATCCAAGTGGCTTTGAATTTGTATCCACCTAGCTCGATTGCCAATATTTTTGGTAATTGGCTATACACTACCGATCGTATCGGGTAGGAGCCGGGTGAGAGCGATCGATTTATTAGGATCGCTTTGGCTATGTTGAAATGACAGAGTGTTTAACACTAAATTTTCTTCTCCTATGTAGGTGATCTTCCGCTGTGCTCACTATCTTTGGGAGTGGACTATTTTTCAAAATCCGGTACACCGCGACCTATTTTTGCAGGTTTGCTCGCTGTTGACGCAAGTGGCGATACATATTTTTACCCGTCATGGGTGACAACATAATTTGCGACTTGGCCGCCTTTACCATATATAGGATTATTCTTTGTCGCATGCGACATGTTTTTGTCCTATGAACCCTTTTCCTTCTTCACCATAATCTACATTCTTCCTCTATTTCTGTCGGTTGTGCATCTATCTATGCAGAGGCCGGGTCTGGACTCTACTGGTTGTATTAGGTTGATTTAAACTGTTTGAGTCTAATAAAAAATGCCCTTTATAAAAAAACTAAAAATTGATGCAAAAATACCTAGACACATTAATTATTTATATGATCCAAGCATCATCATTAGTATACTAAAAATTCCAACATATTTAAATAGAAATAGATTCTACCGACATACTGTTGATGAAGTTTTAAATCTTTCTAGATCTCCCAGGCAATGATCAGAGCTGTACCCTCTTTTTGAAAACGTTTCTTAATTTTACTAAGACCAAAACTTTGATATACCCCTCGCTCCATCAGACATCTTGTTACACAATTTGGTCAGGATGATATTCAAAGCTAGTCCCTTTCAACTGTTATCATCGTCACCCGCTAAAAACAATATCTCTCCTATCTAAAAACAAAGTTTTGTTCCACGTTTTCGCTCCTACCTTTGTCCAACTCCTGTTGTACCTCCTCGTTCCCCAAGCCAACCCCTCGATCGAAAAAAGAACTACCCAGCAAGCCCCTGCCTCCACGCTAGGGTTTCACAAACACTCCGCGCTGGGCGCCGCCGCTGGAAATAGCCTCCGTCCTCCCGTCCTTCTCCTCCGGCGAGGTCCTCCTGCGGGAGGTTTTTCCTTCATCTCTTTCCTAACGCACACTCCCTGCGCCGATGTCCCTATGGCCGAGGTCCTCGACGCATTCCGACGCACGACCCTTGGGGCATCCATCTCCCTCACCCCTCCGCCACCGGCAGCGGAGACAGCAACCGCGTTTCGCTCCACCATTTCGTATGCCCGTCGCTTCCTTCGTCACGCTCCCCACCCGCAAATCAAAGCGGTTTCTCTAACAACTCACCCGATCAATCCACGCAGCCGCCGCCATCGCCCTCCATGTTTCCTCCCCCACATCAGCCCCACTAGGATGTCACCGCGCCTCGCCTCGCCGTTGCCCCCATCATCCCGTGCTCGAAGGGAGAGCCCTAACAGAGGTGCACCGCCGCATCCTATCTTCCACCACCGCATCCCTCCCTCCCACTTTCCGGATCCCGCGTACACTCCTACTCAAGTGCTGGACTCAAGTTGCCTCGATGTCAGGCCCTGAACCTGAAGAACGACACCTTAACCTGAAGGGCGACACTTCTTTCAGCTTCAGACAATGGACGGACAAGATGGGAAGATACCGCTTCTAGCCATCCGACGGCTAGAGTTAAATTCATTCAAATAATTGTAAGGCAATGATTGCTAAATTTGTAATTCAAACTCGTGGCTCCTACGACGTATATAAGTCGTGGAGAGTGGGCGGATGGGTGGCACGAGATATCAAAAACCCTAATTTCCTTATTCCTCTTTAGTTGTTCTTCGCTATCCACTATTCCAGTTCTTCAATTCTGCTCTTTTAATTCCTGCTTTAGATCCAGTTTTCCAGCAATTTCTCCTTACCTAGTTAGTTCCTACCCAGTTACCTATCGATTCCCCTGCTTGTTCCTGACAATTGGTATCAGATGTCTAGATCCCTGAGCGACCTTTTCTCTCCATCCACGGTGAGTCCGAAGCAGCAACGAAGGTTGCCGAATCGTACTGATTAGGCTGTAAAATCCCTTCGTCGCCTTACGGCTCCGATTCGAGGAAGATCTCGCTCCGCGGATTCGGTGGCGGCGGCGCTGGCATCGCAGCTCATGCCCCCACGCCGTACTCGATCTCAAGACAGGATGGCGGCCCAGGATGAGGAAGCCGACCTCCTCACGGCGGCGCAGGCACAAGAAGATGCAGAAGAAGAAATCCGAGCCCGCCTACCTCGGGAAGTCCTCAACATCAACCGGCAACTTGATCTACAGCAGGCATCCGTCGACACCATCAGCGTTAACCTCTCGAAATTGACAGACATGGTTTAGCAGTTGAGCTTGTTGATGAACAGAGCATCCACCCCCAACCCATCTGGCTCTACCTTGTCTGATGCCAACACACCGGCCTTCCATACTCCTCCGCAACCCAACACAAACCTCAGCCCCATCCTTGAAGGAACCACACCTGCATCCACCTTGGCGCATACCACCACCCAAAACCCCACCTTTTCCACCCCACAGTGCCAATCTTCCCTTCTCTCAGGGCACCCCAGAGACGAGCCATGCCCACAAACATCCGGCTTCCACGCAAACAGCTACCTGTACACTAAATGCCGAACTAATTCATGTCGGGCAAGCTATCACTCCTCCACAAATTCAACGTTTCCACCAGCAAACAAACCCAACAAACCAACCTCAACTATACAATGCCACTCACACCTATCCTCAAAACCATCCACCCCACCAAATTTATCTTCAGCAGCCAAATTCTTCTTACAGCCACCCACCATCTTCCTATTACCCTCCCCCTCACCAGCCTACCCACAATTCTTACCACTACCCACCACCACCCCCTGTCCAATATTATCCAAATGTATCTGGCTATTACCACAACCCCCCCAAAAACCTGCCTACACCGCAGTATACCAATACACCACCACATCCTACCGTCCCTCCTCCACACCCACCTGACAGATTTCAAACCCCTATACTTCCAACCCCAGCACCTATGCCAAGTAACATGACCAATCAGGAACCTTTTATCAGAACTCCTAGCATGGAATTGCCTCTGTTCTTTGGAGAAAATGCCTTGAATTGGATTGAAGAGTGTGAAAGTGTGTTCACTCTAATGGGCATCCAACAAGAAGCAAAGGTTAAATGGGCAAATGCTCATATAAGAGGCAAAGCAAAGACTTGGTTGTCGAGCATGAAACTGAACATTTACTTGATGAACTGGCAGCAGTTCTGTGAGCTGCCATGTGATCGATTTCCAGCACCTGGAGAACATGAAACAATGGAACAATTCCAATTGCTCAAGCAAACCGCCTCTGTCAACCAGTACATTGATAGCTTCGACGAGTATATGATCAAAATGAGCAGAGATCATCCAGACCTGACTGACAACTTCTTCTTGCTCAGATTTATTGCTGGCCTCAAGGAACCAGTCAAGCACGCTGTCAAAAGTCACTGCCCTCCTACTCTGAAATCAGCTTACTGGCATGCTAGGCAACATGAAAATGGTTTTCATGTCAGTCAACAAGAAGCCTACCCCTCAACCAGCTCCACAACGTACTAATAATCTGCAGAATGTCAGACAGAACACAAACTTCAGAGACAAACCTAAACCGGCCATGGATAGGCCTAGAGAAAAGGGCAAGTGCTGGTATTGTCCAGAACAATGGACTTTTGGACACAAGTGTTCCAACATCCAAAGCATCGTCTATGGTATACAGATGCAAGGACATACTGAAGAACAAGACAATGATGACACTAATGAACAATTCCAAGAAGCAGAAACAAACTTCCAGCAGGACACTGAAATTGACCAGGAACCAGCTGCCAATATACAACACCATTGTGATAACTTGATGCAGATATCTGCTGAGGCACTACATGGAATCCCTGGGGATAGTACACTCTCTGTGTTGGTTAAATTTGGAGGCCATCAGGCTGTAGCCCTGATCGACAGTGGTAGCACTAATACATTCCTGGACAGTGAATTCGTCAGAAAAGCAAAACTGTCATTACAACCAACTACTGCCAACAAGGTAAAAGTAGCTGGTGGAGGAGAACTTACATCTGAAGGTCATATCCCTGCTTGCAAGTTTGTGATACAGGGCACTCATTTCACACAGGACTGCAAATTATTACCACTCAAAGGATACGACATGGTGTTAGGAGCAAACTGGTTGAAGAAACATACACCAAACTATACTAACTGGGAACACAGAAGCATATCCATCACAGTAGAGGGGAAATGGTGTACTTTCATGGACAAAGCAGTTCCCCAGGACAACTGTATTATATCAGCCAAAGCATGTTCCAAACTTCTCTGAGAAAGAGCACAAGCCTATATTATCAAACTGAACCAACATGAACCTGAACTCGTGGCAGAAATGAAAATTCCCCTATCTGATAGAGCTGCTCCTCTTCAGGATATCCTCCAACAATATGAGGACATCTTTGCAACACCACAAGGACTACCACCTACTAGAACTTGTGACCACAAGATACCTATCAAAGAAGGCAGCACCCCCCTCTGTCAGACCCTACAGAATGCCTCACAAACAGAAGAACATTGTTGAGGAACTAGTGCAGCAAATGCTTAAGAACTCCGAGATCAGACCTAGCAACAACCCTCATTCCTCTCCAGCAATCTTAGTGAGAAAAAAGGACAAAACATGGAGATTATGTGTCGACTATAGGCAACTGAATGCGTTAACTGTCAAAAATAAATACCCAATACCTATCATAGAAGACCTGTTGGACGAGCTACATGGAGCTACCATCTTCTCCAAACTCGACCTCAGGTCTGGCTATCATCAAGTTAGAATGTGCGACCAAGACATTCCAAAGACTGCCTTCTCAACTCACCTTGGACATTACGAGTACCTGGTTATGCCATTTGGGTTCACCAATGCCCCAGCTACTTTCCAACAGCTGATGAATTCAATCTTTGCACCTTACCTGAGGCAGTTTGTGCTTGTGTTCTTTGACGACATCCTCATCTACAGCAAGAACATACAACAACACAAGAAGCATCTGAGCCTAGTACTAGAAATGTTGAGGAAGCACAAGTTGAAAGCCAAACTCTCCAAGTGCACCTTTGGCACACATTCTGTTGACTACCTAGGCCATGTCATCTCTGGCAAGGGGGTAGCCACTGACCCCTCTAAAATAACTGAAATTCTGAATTGGGAAGTCCCCAAAACCCTCAAGCAACTTCATGGATTTCTGGGTTTTACAGGGTATTACAGGCGCTACATTGCCAACTATGCAATAATATATAGGCCACTACATGATGCTCTTAAAAAGAATGCCTTCCTCTGGACAAATCTGCAACAGGAAGCCTTTGAACTGTTGAAGAAGGTGATGACAACACCCCCTGTTCTTGCCCTGCCTGAGTTTGGACTGCCCTTCACAGTCGAAACAGATGCTTCAGGCACTGGCCTTGGTGCAGTGCTCATGCAGCAAGGCAAACCCCTTGCTTACTTCAGCAAAAGTTTGGGCCAGAAAGCACAGCTTGTAACAGCCCCAACCTGGTAATGAAAAATACGAAGAATTTTCTGCTTTTTGTTTCCATGTTTGCATCATAGCATCCACATGCATTTGCCAATTCAAACATCCATTTGGAAACAAAGTAATTGGGGAGGCCAACTTCCCAACCTCCAAACCAATGACAATGCTCGACTTAGCAAACCAATTACTTCTTGGACGTCCAAATGGTTTAGGAAGTTCCAAGTTTATTTTTGGAAACCAATTCTCAATTTCTAAATATTGTCAAATAGGAAATGAATTTGAGATTTCAAATTGGCTTAATTCAATCTCTATTTTTGGAACCAAGTTAAGCTTTCCAAAAATTCAAACTAAAAGCATGGGGAGCTTCAATGTGATTGTGAGAGTCTCCATGAATATTTTCACTATTTTTGGAATCGTATAAATGCTCCAATTAAATACAATTTGCAATTTATCAAAAAGGACCCTAATTCAAACCTGTGAACAAATGTGGTCCAAAACATTTTATCTTGAGGCACCAATTTTTCTGGAGATTCTTCCTGCCTTGGGGAGGCTTTATGGAATTTTCTAGAATTTATAAAAATGTGTAAGTGCCTCTTTTAAATCGCCCAAGTGGTTGTTGGACCTTTTTGCAAATAAAGAAATTGGTGTCAGGGGGTTTTTCGTGAAGGGCCTTTATCTCCTTCCCTGTAGATCGTCGCTGTAGCGACCGAGCTCGACGCCTGCATCCTCGTCGAACCAACTCGCCATGCCGTGACCCTGGAGGATGAGGAGGCCTCCACGACGCTCCATTCCTCACTCGCTCGCCCCATGCTCACCTGCTCCCTTCCCCGTGCCCCTTTTCCCTCTCTCCTGAGCTCCACCGTGCCGCCGCTGCCGCAGCACACCGCCATCGTCGAGGACCTCCTCGTCCAAATCGAGGTGGGGGAATCGGACCGTCGCCACGTCCTCTCCCTCTCCGCGCAAGGAACCGGCTCGGGAGGCCCCGAATCGCCGCCGAAAATCGTTTCTTCCCCTACCACAGCCGCCCTCTGTCGAGCTTATTGCCGTCGTATCGGCCACCTTCTTCTCCACCGCGAGCACCCCGGCAACAAGGGTGATCTCCTCTTTTCCCTGCTCCTCCTTCCGCTCCTTGAGGCCGGCTGGCTAGGGTACCAGCCCGGCCTAGCGACCGGTCTGGGCCGGCCACGAGGCCGGCAGCCTCTGGCGCTGCCCCGGCCTGGCCCCGGTCTGGGCCGGCTCTAAGGCCGGCCGCCTCTGCCACCGACCCGGCCTGGAACCAGCCTGGCCCGACCTGTGGGCCGGCCTGTACATTAAAAGCAGAAAATCATTTTTATTTGAAATAATTCATAACTTTTTGAATATTGGTCCAAACTTAACAAATAAAATACCAATTTGATCAGAAAAACAAACTCTACATTCTAGAATAATTGAAATGTTCTTTTGAAGCTATATTCTTGCTGTTCTTTTATGAATTCCTAAAATGGTATATTTAATACCTAATTTTGGGAAATTCGTAATTTGTTAAATATTTATCCAAAAATTACGAATAAAATATCCAAGTGATCAACATGCCAAATGCTATCAAACCATGCACTTATCACATCATGATCACAAATTCTTGGTTGAAGTTATTCGTAATTTGACTAAATGAATTTAATTCATTTGTTTAATTATTTTACTATGTATTCATCGGTACTCCGAAAATAACAAATAAAGTACCAAAATGATGGGAATGACAAACCCTACCCATTTCATGTCATGTTCATACATATTGAGCCACTTCTCTAATAAATTGATAATTTATAAGAATGTGGTCACTAAGAAAACTATGGGGTTGTTTCCAAATAATTGCTCTAATTATTTGGAACTCCATTTAATTTGTTGGATAAATTAAATGGTGTTGTCTTTGCATCAACTTGACATGTCATCATGTGATTGAGAATTGCACCTTGTGTTCTTGTGATTTATTTGGTTCTTTGTATTTTCTTTTGGGTATCGATAGATTCCGGAGTTGAGGGTTCCCCTATCTACCCCGACGAGCCGTACTACACGCCCGGGCAGCAAGGCAAGAGATAACCTAACCTTCTTGTCATCTAGCATCCTATGGTTTTTATCACTTATTTTATCCACCATAATATTGCATGCGATTCAAATGACCTTTTGTTTAAGACATAGAGTATCCTATGAATGCATGTTCTTCCCCGAGCCAATCACATGTATCCCTACCGATGAACCTTAGTGTTGATGTGTTGGCCGGATACAAGTTTATAATTGTTGTAGTTATATGCTTAGTTATGCTTAGCCATGCTTAGTCATATGCTAGCAATGTCCGTGGTTAAATTCCATAATTGTTGATGTTGATGGATTGGTTCGGACATGGTGGATATGTGGGGTGCTTAATTAAAATGCTAAGACGGCTTGGGTGAGTTGCCATCGAGGATGGTGTTTTGCCTCACTCTTGTCCCTAGGTGCGAGTTCTTTACCTCTTGAACCAAGACTGAGCGTGCTTCCAAAGGTGGGGACATATGGAATCCCCTTTAACCAAATAATTTGTGAGGGGCTTGTCAAGGGTCCTCTAGTTTGCTATTTCCATTTGCGCGTAAGTGTGTGGGTGGAAAAAGGAACGAGGATGGTGGTGTTTAGGATGTGGCTGCGGGGCAGGGTGTTGGAGGCGCTGAACCTGTCCTTCCGCACACTGATGGCCCTGGAGTAAGCCTCATGCTTTGTAAAGGTCTAACTACGCCCGCTTGCCGGCCTTCCCCGGAAGAGGGCCAATTAGGTGAGCCGGACGGTACCAATGGGTAAAATAGTACACCCCTGCAGGGTTAATCTTTTCGAAAAGCCGTGTCCACGGTTACGGACAACTTGGGAATAGAAGATAAGATCATAGAGAACCTTAACCTAATTGATATGGCAGCTAAAGGTTGCATTAATCAACGTGTGATAAAGGTTCATTTCCTCGAGGGTGATTCGAGGGGGTGCCTTGGTGGAGATGAGTGGGTTTTGGCTACACGTAGGTTCGCCGAGAACCAAATATGAAATGTTACCCTCTTATCCCCTTTATAAAAACTATTCTGAGTAGACGAATGCCATGTGTTAATTAAGTTCCGGTTTATGAAAACTAGCTTTATGCAAAAAAAGAATACATATATAGCCTTAGAGCCTCCGTCAGTCATTGTGCCTATATCGCCCTACTAAACTTGCGAGTACATCGTACTCAGTCTCTAGTGGTCTGGGTTCCCAGGTGGTAGCTTGGGACCGTGGAGCAAGCTGGCTGGGTTTATTTATGTGTAGGCCTCTTAGGCCCTATATTTGGATCTTGTTGTGCTAGACAACACTACTTCGCTTCCGCTTGTTGAATTGATGGTCTGTAACCTTTTGATGTGTAATATTTGTATCTTTCTCATATATGAGTTGCTATATGAGTTTTGTGTCGTAGAGTCTGTGATGTGCCAGTTTGTTCCACAAGTCTCGGTCTCTTTACTATACATGGAAGCGATGTCTGAGCTTATGGCATGATCGAGGTGTTGTGTGCCGATGATGTATTTCGAGCACGCCTGCCGATGAGTTTTGGCCTGGGATTGGTAAACCCAGTAACCCTCGGTTGTGTAGCATGACCGGTTACACAACGTTCCACGGTATAGTTCTGGGGTCAGGGCGTTACAAGTTGGTATCAGAGCAGTACTGCCTGTAGGAAACCCTTTCTATTGGTCGATGACGAGTCTAGTTGAAAATTATTTTAACCTAAAAATGAGTTGTGAAAACCTTCTTAGGATTCTTTTTACTCCTCGTCCAACTCGCTCTACTCTGATTCTTACCTCTATTTGTTTTATGCTTGGTGTCGATGTTTAGGTTCTCAGGGTTGGGTTTCTACCGTCCAGTTATGGCCCGAGTCCGTTATATCCGTTTGATATCGCCGCGATGACGTTATGTCACCGTGGTTGTCTAAATCTGTCTTAGTGTTTGCCATCTTCAATATCTATATCTGGAAGCACCTTAATGATCTATCCTATCTGTCGAAGGTGTTTACTAACTATGTCATTGTTCAAATTCTTCAGAATGGCTCCTACCCATCATGGTGAACAAGAGCAATCCTGATCCACCGCCGCCACCCACTATGGCGGAGGTTCTAATGATTATTGAAGAGGGCCGCGTGCGCAACGAGAATCTACTCGTGCAGTTGGTGCAGCAGGGTGCACAGAGGAACACGGACTCCACCACTCTCAACCAGTTCTTGCGGTCCCAACCTCCCACTTTCTCTGAAGCTAAGGAGCCGCTTGATGCGGATGATTGGCTTCGAGCTTTAGAGCGCAAGTTTGCCGCTCTTCACGTTTCGGCGGCGGAACATGTCAAATTCGCCACCTACCTGTTGGATGGAGCCTCCGGCTCCTGGTGGGAGAGCCACGTGGCAATGGTTGCCGCGGGCCATGTCGTCACCTGGGAGGAGTTCCGCGCCGCTTTCCGTGCGGCGTACATCCCCAAGCCCATCCTGGAGCTCATGAGGAGGGAGTTCCTGGACTTGACCCAGGGACGCATGGACGTCCAGTCCTACGGACGGGAGTTCAACCACCTCTCCCGTTACGCCCCTCGGGACGTGACGAATGACGAAGAAAAGCAATACCTCTTCCGCAAGGGGCTCGCACCTCTTCTCCGCTACGAGCTCCTACCCTTCAAGTTCACCTCCTACCAGGAGCTCTACAACCAGGCTCTCACCATGGAGCAAGGTAGGAAGGAGTTGGAGGCTTCCAAGAGGCCAGCTTCCACCGACCACCAGAGCTCCTCTTCTTCTGAGGGCAAGAAGCGCCGGGTGTTTGTGCCCTTCAGCGCTATGCCCAAGGCACCTTCCGCGCTGAAGTCCACCGGGTACTTGCCACCTCCGCCTCGCCCAGCTACTTCGACCTTGGCTGCGGCTGGAGGCGGTTTTCGACCTCGGCTGCCTGCACCACCGAGGCTCACTTGCTTCGCTTGTGGCCAGCCAGGGCACTACTCCAGGGAGTGTCCCCAGAAGGCACCGGCTCCCGCAGCACCTGCACCAGCACCCTCTACCCCAGCCGCCAAGGCTACCACCGTCAGCCGTGGCCGCCTGAACCACGTCTCGGCTGAAGGCATTGAGGAGGACCTCGGAGTTCTCATGGGTATGCTTCGAATCAATGATTACCCTGCTTCAGTCTTGTTTGATTCTGGAGCATCGCATTCGTTCATATCAATAGCATTTGCACACAACCATCAAATACCGTTTGAGAACATGGATTCCCCACTGGTGGTTAAAACACCAGGGTCTCGTTGGCAAACCAAGTGGGTTACTTCCGAGGTCCAGATTACCATAGGCTATTGGTCCTTCCCGTTCCAGCTGATAGCACTAAAGTCAAATGGGCTAGATGTAATTCTGGGGATGGATTGGCTAGTGAAATACCAGGCCAACCTGGACTGTGCTTCCAAGTCTGTCACCGTAATCCACCCAACCGTCGGGCTGGTGAGTTACTGGTCACCTTCGTCCGCAATTCCCTCTGCTGCCACTCCACTCTCACCGGAGATCAGCTTGTGTTTCCTAGAAGGAACCACACCGCCAGAAATGCATGAAGTTGCAGTGGTGTGTGACTTCCCCGATGTTTTCCCGACGGAATTACCCGGCATGCCACCTGATCGCAGCGTGGAGTTTGTGATTGAGTTGGTTCCGGGAACCGCCCCAGTTTCCAAAAGGCCCTACCGCATGCCAATGGAAGAGCTAACTGAACTGAAGAAGCAACTTGATGAGCTTCTGGAAAAAGAGTTCATCTGGCCGAGTAGCTCACCTTGGGGCTGCCCGGTCATCTTTGTCAAGAAGAGGGATACCAATGTTCCTCGGCTGGTTGTTGATTACCGCCATCTGAATGCGGTGACCATCAAGAACAAGTACCCCATTCCTCGAATAACTGACTTGTTCGATCAATTAGCTGGTGCAACGGTATTCTCCAAGATGGATCTGAGGTCAGGCTACCATCAGATTAAAATCCGAAAGGAGGATATTCCGAAGACGGCTTTCACTACCCGCTATGGGTTATATGAGTACACCGTCATGTCCTTCGGCCTCACAAATGCTCCGGCTACATTCATGAGGCTGATGAACTCCATCTTCCACGAGTTCCTCGATAAGTTTATCATTATTTACATTGATGACATTCTTGTCTACTCCAAAACCGAAGACGAAGATGCTGAGCATCTTCGACTAGTCTTGACCAAGCTCCGTGATCACCGCCTTTATGCCAAGTTCTCCAAGTGTGAGTTTTGGCTAAAGGAGCTCATCTTTCTCGGTCATGCGGTGTCAACTGCTGGAGTAGCGGTGATACCAGACAAGATTCAGGCAATCCTGGATTGGCCAACTCCCAAGTCCGCCAAAGATATCCGAAGTTTCCTTGGATTGGCGGGTTATTACCGCCGATTCATCGAGGGCTTCCCCAAAATAGCCAAGGCATTGACTGACCTCCTCAAGAAGAATAAACAATTTGTGTGGTCAGACAAGGCTGAAGAAAGTTTCCAAACCCTCAAGGTCAAGCTCACCACCACCCCGGTGCTTGTCCTTCCCGACACCGACAAGGACTTTGTCGTCTATTGTGATGCCTCTCTCCAAGGCTTGGGCTGTGTTTTGATGCAAGAAGGCCATGTGGTCACCTATGCCTCTCGTCAACTCAAACCACATGAGCAAAATTATCTAACTCATGATTTGGAGCTTGCCGTCGTGGTACATGCTCTGAAGCAATGGAGGCCCTACCTCTTGGGCAACCGTTGCGAGATCTACTCTGACCATCAAAGCTTAAAATATCTCTTCACCCAGCCGGATCTGAACTTGAGGCAGAGGAGATGGCTGGAATTGATTAAAGATTATGATGTGACTCTCAACTATCAACCCGGCAAGGCAAATGTCATGGCCGATGCTTTGAGTCGCAAGGCCTATTGCAACACCATGATGGCGGAAAAAGGCACAACCGGCTCTCCATGAGGAATTTGCTAGGTTGAATCTGGAAATTGTTCCCTACGGTTATCTAGCTAACCTCGAGATCAAATCCACCCTTGAGGATGAAATCAAGGCCGCCCAGCAACATGATGCTGGCATCCGCAAGATCAAGAAGAATATTGCAAGTGGGAAGGCCAAGTGTTTCTCCGTTGATTATTCCGGTGTGGTCTATTTTGGGAACCGTCTTGTGGTGCCCAAGACGGGAAATACCAAGGAGTTGATACTCCACGAAGCCCATGAATCTCCTATATCCATCCATCTCGGTAGCACAAAGATGTACCAAGACCTCCGTCCCAAATTCTGGTGGACCCGCATGAAGCGGGAAATTGCCAAATATGTTGCCGAATGCGACGTCTGTCGCCGGGTGAAAGCTGAACATCAGAGGCCAGCTGGTACCCTTCGCCCCATAGCCGTTCCCGAGTGGAAATGGGATGAAGTTGGTATGGATTTCATCACCGGTTTTCCAAAGTCACAAAAGGGCAACAATGCTATTTGGGTCATCATTGACCGTTTGTCAAAGGTTGCCCACTTCCTTCCGGTCCATGATGATATTCGAGCAAGCCAACTTGCCGACTTGTATATGGCCCGGATTGTTCCTTTGCACGGGGTTTCCTTGCGGATCATCTCCGACCGTGGAAGCTTATTTGTGTCCAAGTTTTGGCAAAGTTTCCAAACGGCTCTTGGAACCCGTCTCAACTTCAGCACCGCCTATCATCCTCAAACCGACGGTCAAACTGAAAGAGTAAATCAAGTCCTTGAGGACATGCTTTGGGCTTGTGTCATCTCCTTCGGCAAGGGTTGGGAAAAATACCTCCCTCTCGCCGAGTTCTCCTACAACAATAGCTATCAAACCAGTTTGCAAATGGTCAGAAACAGGAGAGAGGCCACTCTTCGGTCCTGATGTGATCAATGAAGCCGAAGAGAAAGTCCGTGTCATACGGGATAATCTCAAGGCTGCTCAATCCCGTCAGAAAAGCTATTATGACAAGCACCATCAAGAGGTTCACTATGAAATTGGTGATAAAGCCTATCTTCGAGTTTCTCCTCTCCGAGGCGTTCGTCGCTTCGGGATAAAGGGCAAATTGGCACCTCGCTATGTTGGCCCTTTCACCATCCTAGCCAAGCGAGGAGATCTCTCTTATCAACTTGAGTTGCCCTCCAACTTCCCGGATGTGCATGATGTGTTCCATGTCTCCCAACTCCGTCATTGCTTCAAGGATCCAATTTGTGGGGTTGATCATGAGGCGTTGGACATTCAGGAGGATTTGACCTATCGCGAGCATCCTATCCGCATCTTGGATGAAGTGGAGAGGAAAACCCGCAACAACACTATCAAGTTCCTAAAAGTCCAATGGTCTAACCATTCCGAAGAAGAAGCCACTTGGGAGCGAGAAACTAGTCTTCGACAGGAATATCCCACCTTCTTCACTCAAGCCTAGAATCTCGGGACGAGATCCTGTAAGGGGTAGAATTGTAACAGCCCCAACCTGGTAATGAAAACTACGAAGAATTTTTCCGCTTTTTGTTTCCATGTTTGCATCATAGCATCCACATGCATTTGCCAATTCAAACATCCATTTGGAAACAAAGTAATTGGGGAGGCCAACTTCCCAACCTCCAAACCAATGACAATGCTCAACTTAGCAAACCAATTACTTCTTGGACTTCCAAATGGTTTAGGAAGTTCCAAGTTTATTTTTCGAAACCAATTCTCAATTTCCAAATATTGTCAAATAGGAAATGAATTTGAGATTTCAACTTGGCTTAATTCAATCACTATTTTTGGAACCAAGTTAGGCTTTCCAAAAATTCAAACTAAAATCATGGGGAGCTTCAATGTGATTGTGAGAGTCTCCATGAATATTTTCACTATTTTTGGAATTGTTTAAATGCTCCAATTAAATACAATTTGCAATTTATCAAAAATGACCCTAATTCAAACCTATGAACACTGTTTTCTGGAGATTCTTCCTGCCTTAGGGAGGCTTTATGGAATTTTCCAGAATTTATAACACTGTTTAGGTGCCTCTTTTAAATCACCGAAGTTGTTGTTGGATCGGTTTGCAAGTAAAGAAAAGAAGCCAGGGGGTTTTCAGGAAAACTTCATCTCCTTCTCCCCTGTAGATCGTCGCTGTAGCGACCGAGCTCGACGCCTGCGTCCTCATCAAACCAACTCGCCATGCCGTGACCCTGGAGGATGAGGAGGCCTCCACGACGCTCCTTTCCTCACTCGCTCGCCCCGCGCTCACCTGCTCCCTTCCCCGTGCCCCTTTTCCCTCTCTCCCGAGCTCCACCGTGCCGCCGCACGCCGCTGTCGTCGAGGACCTCCCCGTCCAAATCGAGGTGGGGGAATCGGACCGTCACCACGCCCTCTCCCTCTCCACGCAAGGAACCGGCTCGGGAGGCCCCGAATCGCTGCCGAAAATCGTTTCTTCCCCTACCACAGCCACCCTCTGTCGAGCTTGTTGCCGTCGTATCGGCCACCTTCTTCTCCACCGCGAGCACCCCGGCAACAAGGGTGAGCTCCTCTTTTCCCTGCTCCTCCTTCCGCTCCCTCTCTCGCTCTCGCCGTTGCCCGCCGTCGCCGCCGGTCGTCGACGTTCCGCACGCCATCGTGCCCGGCCTAGGCACCGGCTTGAGCCGGCCTTGAGGCCGGCTGGCTCGGGTACCAGCCCGGCCTAGCGACCGATCTGGGCCGGCCACGAGGCCGGCAGCCTCTAGCGCTGCCCCGGCCTGGCCCCGGTCTGGGCCGGCTCTGAGGTCGGCCGCCTCTGCCACCAACCCGGCCTGGAACCGGCCTGGGCCGACCTGTGGGCCGGCATGTACAGTAAAAGCAGAAAATCATTTTTATTTGAAATAATTCATAACTTTTTGAATATTGGTCCAAAATTAACAAATAAAATACCAATTTGATCAGAAACACAAACTCTACATTTTAGAATAATGGAAATGTTCTTTTGAAGCTTGTATTCTTGCTGCTTTTACCTGAATATTCCTAAAATGGTATATTTAATACCTAATTTTGGGAAATTCATAATTCGTTAAATATTTATCCAAAAATTACGAATAAAATATCCAAGTGATCAACATGTCAAATGCTATCAAACCATGCACTTATCACATTATGATCACAAATTCTTGGTTGAAGTTATTCATAATTTGACTAAATGAATTTAATTCAATTGTTTAATTATTTTACTATGTATTCATCGGTACTCCGAAAATTACAAATAAAGTACCAAAATGATCGGAATGACAACCCCTACCCATTTCATGTCATGTTCATACATATTGAGCCATAAATTGATAATTTATAAGAATGTGGTCACTAAGAAAACTATGGGGTTGTTTCCAAATAATTGCTCTAATTATTTGGAACTCCATTTAATTTGTTGGATAAATTAAATGGTGCTGTCTTTGCATCAACTTGACATGTCATCATGTGATTGAGCATTGAACCTTGTGTTCTTGTGATTTATTTGGTTCTTTGTATTTTGTTTTGGGTATCGATAGATTCCGGAGTCGAGGGTTCCCCTATCTACCCCGACGAGCTGTACTACACGCCCGGGCAGCAAGGCAAGAGATAACCTAACCTTCTTGGCATCTAGCATCCTATGGTTTTTATCACTTATTTTATCCACCATAATATTGCATGCGATTCAAATGACCTTTTGTTCAAGACATAGAGTATCCTATGAATGCATGTTTTTCCCCGAGCCAATCAAATGTATCCCTACCGATGAACCTTAGTGTTGATGTGTTGGCCGGATACAAGTTTATAATTGTTGTAGTTATATGCTTAGTTATGCTTAGCCATGCTTAGTCATATGCTAGCAATGTTCGTGGTTAAATTCCATAATTGTTGATGTTGATGGATTGGTTCGGACATGATGGATATGTGGGGTGCTTAATTAAAATGCTAAGACGGCTTGGGTGAGTTGCCATCGAGGATGGTGTTTTGCCTCACTCTTGTCCCTAGGTGCGAGCTCTTTACCTCTTGAACCAAGACTGAGCGTGCTTCCAAAGGTGGGGACATATGGAATCCCCTTTGACCAAATAATTTGTGAGGGGCTTGTCAAGGGTCCTCTAGTTTGCTATTTCCATTTGCGCGTCAGTGTGTAGGTGGAAAAAGGAACGAGGATGGTGGTGTTTAGGATGTGGCCGCGGGACAGGGCGTTGGAGGCGCTGATCCTGTCCTTCCGCACACTGATGGCCCTTGAGTAAGCCTCATGCTTTGTAAAGGTCTAACCGCGCCCGCTCGCCGGCCTTCCCCGGAAGAGGGCCAATTAGGTGAGCCAGACGGTACCAATGGGTAAAATAGTACACCCCTGCAGGGTTAATCTTTTCGAAAAGCCGTGTCCGCGGTTACGGACAACTCGGGAATAGACGATAAGATCATAGAGAACCTTAACCTAATTGATATGGCAGCTAAAGGTTGCATTAATCAACGTGTGATAAAGGTTCATTTCCTCGAGGGTGATTCGAGGGGGTGCCTTGGTAGAGATGAGTGGGTTTTGGCTACACGTAGGTTCGCCGAGAACCGAATATGAAATGTTACCCTCTTATCCCCTTTATAAAAACTATTCTGAGTAGACGAATGACATGTGTTAATTAAGTTCCGGTTTATGAAAACTAGCTTTATGCAAAAAAGAATACATATATAGCCTTAGAGCCTCCGTCAGTCATTGGGCCTATATCGCCCTACTAAACTTGCGAGTACATAGTACTCAGTCTCTCTTGTTGCATTTATATTTGTATTTCAGAGGAGGACGACACCAAGCAGCTAGGTGGGTTCTACGTGGACATCGACTAGTGGTCTGGGGTTCCCAGGTGGCAGCTTGGGACCGTGGAGCAAGCTGGCTGGGTTTATTTATGTGTAGGCCTCTTAGGCCCTATATTTGGATCTTGTTGTGCTAGACAACACTACTTCGCTTCCGCTTGTTGAATTGATGGTATGTGACCTTTTGATGTGTAATATTTGTATCTTTCTCATATATGAGTTGCTATATGAGTTTTGTGTCGTAGAGTCTGTGATGTGCCAGTTTGTTCCACAAGTCTCGGTCTCTTTACTATACATGGAAGCGATGTCTGAGCTTATGGCATGATCGAGGTGTTGTGTGCCGATGATGTATTCCGAGCACGCCTGCCAATGAGTTTTCGCCTGGGATTGGTAAACCCAGTAACCCTCGGTTGTGTAGCATGACCGGTTACACAACGTTCCACTGTATAGTTCTGGGGTCAGGGCGTTACACAGCTGCTATCTGTTTACGAAAAGGAGGCCCTTGCCATCCTGGAAGCCCTTAGAAAATGGAGACATTACATTCTGGGAAACAAGCTCATCATCAAAACCGACCAGAAAAGTCTCAAATATCTTACAAGTCAGAGACTGATCGAAGGCATCCAACACAAACTGATGTTAAAACTGTTGGAATATGATTACACGATCGAATACAAGCAAGGCAAAACCAATGTTGTGGCAGATGCCCTCTCCAGGAAAGTCACAGAATAAAGTGATGATCTCTGCCTAGCTACATCAATGGCTATTCCAACTTGGATGACTGAGGTGGAAGACACATATGTTGGGGATGACAAGTGTACTCAGCTACTACAAGACTTAGCAATTAATCCAGATAGTCACCCACACTATACACTCAAGTCTGGACTGCTCAGGTACAAGAATCGCATAGTCATTGGCACATCTACTGAGTTAAAGGACAAATTGTTCAACTCCTTCCACTCCTCCATCTTCGGTGGCCATTCAGGAGCAAGAGTGACTTTACACAGACTGCAACACCTATTCTACTGGCCCAACCTGCGGCAGTATGTTGCTAAGAAGATGTCGGAATGTGCCATTTGCCAGATATCTAAAACAGAGCGTGTCCACTATCCTGGTCTTCTGGATCCCCTACACATCCCTAAGATTAAATGGGAAGAAATCAGCATGGACTTCATGGAAGGTCTTCCCAAATCCAGAGGCAAAGATGTTATCCTTGTAGTAGTGGACAGGTTGACGAAATATGCACATTTCCTCCCCTTAGCCCATCCCTTCACTGCCCATCAAGTTGCTCAATTGATTATGGACAACATATTCAAATTACATGGTAATCCAACGATTATTGTGAGTGATAGAGACAGAATCTTCACCTCCAAAGTATGGCAAGAGATCTTCTCAGCTATGAAGATCGACCTCCACTTTTCCACTGCATATCACCCAGAATCTGATGGCCAAACAGAACGTGTTAACCAGTGTTTGGAGCAATACCTAAGAAGCATGGTCTTCCAAGAACCAAAAAAATGGGCTGATTGGCTTCCTGCAGCGGAGTACTAGTATAATTCTTGTTACCACACATCCCTGAAGACAACACCCTTTGAAGCTCTCTACGGGTACCCTCCTCCCCATATTCAGAGTATTACCATTCCATTCGATGCTACCCCTGAAGCAACAACTACTCTGCAAGACAAAGAACATATGCTAAAACTCCTCCAAAGGAATCTACTACAAGCACAGAATCGCATAAAAAAGTATGCTGACCTGCAGAGAACGGAAAGAAGCCTCAACGTGGGTGATATGGTATACCTCAAGATGCAACCATACCGTGAAACTGCCTTGGGCCTCCGTAATGCTTTGAAATTGTCATCCAAGTACTATGGACCCTTCAGAGTGCTCAAGAAAGTGGGCAATGTCGCTTATCAGCTGCAACTTCCTGAGGGGTGCAAAATACACAATGTCTTCCATGTCAACCAACTCAAGAAGCACTTAGGGCCTAAAGCAGTGCCTAACCCGCAACTTCCTTTACTCACAGAGGATGGTAAGATCAAGGTAGCTCCGCTTGCTGTGCTACAATATCGCCAGATCCCTCGTAATGCTGGTTCATATGATATTCCTATTGCTCAATGGCTTGTCCATTGGGAAAATCTAACACCTGCAGAAGCTCAATGGATTGAGGTGCTCCCCGAACTCCTTGACGGGCTGAAGCAGGCATCAATGCGCCTGGGGTGCTTGAGCGCGAGACGGGCCTCCCAGCTTGCTGATGTTATCTTAATTTTGGGTACGCTACTTCGTCCTCTCCCTCTCTATCTTACCTTTGTGTGAGATTTGGAAGATCGGAATATAAGATTCATGCTAGTTGGACGAAATTCAAAATGTGAATGTATTTATGCGGAGGTCAACCAGATTACTTGGTTACTATCTGTTTCAGATTTTCTAATTTAGGAATGCTCTCATATTGATGTTGTTGCTAGGAAGGCTGCACAATGGAGGAGATGGTCATGTATTTCTGATGGATCCATGGCTGAACGAAATAGATTCCCTTGTGCCATCTACAAGCCTTATGTCCTTATGAAGTCGTAAATATTATCTATAAATGTTAATATCTCTAGACCTGTAGTGATGCGTGTATCAAAGAGAAACATTGTAGGTGGAGGAGGAGGTCAAGTTTTGACCTG
Source organism: Puccinellia tenuiflora (assembly GCA_012064385.1). NCBI lineage: Eukaryota > Viridiplantae > Streptophyta > Magnoliopsida > Poales > Poaceae > Puccinellia > Puccinellia tenuiflora. The sequence continues at coordinate 389,802 of QRDG01001584.1, forward strand.
TTGTATTACTAATAGTCACAATTGATCATCCTCTTGAGCTGCATGATGACTTAACCAAGCGACTAATCTTATGCTTAGGACTGCACTAAAATTCTGAATAGTCTGAAAACAATTCTATTTTACGAGAGCTATTCATGTCCTCACCATGCTTGGAGTTCCACGGGGCTTGACTTCGAACACAAGTGGCTTTCATATTGAGGTCTAGCTCTCATATTGTTCGTTTGTAGTTCTATCTAGAAGCTCCATGAATTTCTATCTCACATGAAAGATTTTAGTGAATTTCAAGGACAACCTTGACCTATCAAGGGTTTTCAAAACCCGCATGTCTTGCATTGTATTGTTCTTTGCTTTTTTCACACAGGCACAACCATTCTTTGCTCTAGGAGAATCTGTACCTGACTGTGTTTTTGTTTATATAGGATGCATCAGTAAGCTTTAGTACATGGGTGATCACAGGTCTGGCAAAATCATGGTCGAATTGAATAGCAGGCTGAACAATTGTGGTGGCATCAGTCCTCAATTTGATGTTGGCGTCAAGGAGATTGAGGGATGGACTGTGAGGCTTCTTCCATCTCTACAGGTCAGTTGTTTGATTGATCTTACTGATGGTTTTGCATTGTCTATGGAACCTGTCGTCAAACTGTTTTCGTTCTATATACTCCCTCCGGTCCAATTTAAGTGTCCTAAGAAAATACCTAGACATGTATAATTCGTATGTACAATTCACGACACATATTCGTATGTAGAAGTAGACATTTTGAACTTTGATAATTAACTCGAAATCTTATCATGTGTTAAAACTATCTCATCAGCACTTTCAGTGTGAACTACATGAGTAATCATCTTGTCTATGAGCTTGGACATTTCTCTTGTCTTAAAACTAACTCACCATCACTATCAATATGAAGAACATGAATAAGTTAATAACAGTCTACTGTTCAGATGTTTATAAATTCTCATCTTAGTAAAGTTGCTATGTCTGGTTCACTGGATGCTGGTAATATTCTGAAACCAATTTTTGCAAGAGGGGAGCTACGTCGCATTGGTGCAACAACCCTCGCTGAGTACCACAAATATATCAGGACATCCAGAATTGGAGCCCCACTTACAACAAGGTTATGTTGATCACCTTCAGTCGAAGATAAAGTCTCGGTACTCCGATGATTGCGTGAGAGATATGAACCGCCTCAAAATAGACTTCGCTCTCATTCTCATTCCCTTTGAATGCTTAAATATGGCCATACTCTATGGTATCCAGGATGGAGCTTTGATAGTTTCTTAGTTGGATTTTCTTTCTTCTACACCTGAATTTTGTGATGTGTCAAGAATCTGACAGAAAAGGAGCTCATAAAAAAAGGTTTAAAGTAACTTGTTGTAGTTTATATCAATTCCAACATTGTCACCTGAAATTTTAAGATGGGTTAAGGACTATTTTTCTCTGATGGCTTTGCCTGTTTGGTTCTCTTTTTTGTGGCTTAATTTTACAGGTAGCAAAAGAATATCCTTGCTAGGCCTTCTCATTGCACTCTTTCACTTTGTTGTCACATACTATCTTGTCTTGTAGCAACTGCATAATAACAATAGACATGAGAAACATGTTGGTAACATACTAACTGATTGTTTCATTATGCTATGTTTATTTAATTTTGCTGATCCAAAATCTTGACGTTGTACACATGTTCATGCCTTAAACTGCACAACCAAGTATTGCGAAATTAGGTGATGCTTTATTCAGAATTCGTGTACATCAGACTGGACTATTGCCACAATTCTGTCATTATTTCATTTCATTGGTGTTAATGCCAAGGCCTTTGTCTACCCTCTAAGTAGTACATTTTTTTTTGTCATGTAATGGACAGCAATGGACCGGAGGAGAAGTTCTGAATGCTTTAGCCTATGATTTGTACTAGCAATTAGTCATGTCCATCCTTAAATGAAATTTTCAGTGAAATATCTTATCTCCTTGATTTGCCAGATTGTATGTACCTCTTCCATGACATGATAAGAAACACTCTTTTTATTAAGCTTATTATGATCATGATTATAAGTATATGCTCCTGTATATGTATGAAGTGATCTTGTAGACTTGGGATATCACGATGCACTGTAATTACTTTAAGCAAATGTATGCACGGAATATTTCAATTTCTTGCGACGGAGTGGGAAGATTTCAATTGATGATTTACTCTTACTTTATTCAGTTATCTTGTGGAGAAATATATTCTCATTGAACATAATTATGAGGATCTTCTCCAGGCAATGCCTTGATGGGCAGCGTATCGTGCATTATGAATTTTTTTTACTAAGAATTTGAGGTAAAATGGTTTTTATATGTAGCAACCCACGTGCTTTTAGCCATCTTCGAAGTGAATGATAATTGATGGTTGTATTCTGAAGCATGGACATGTTACATGCAAATGATTTTGACTAGAAAGTTAATCAAGTTGGCGAATAAATGTTTTTGTATAATTAAACAAGCAAAGTTGTTTTTAGTCAAAATAAGTGTTTGTTTCCTTAATTGCAGTGTTTTGGTATCCAAACAAAGGTGATCATTTGATTTTGGCTTCATATCCACATCTATTTTTGTCTGGGGGGCAACCAACGAAAAAATGTAGGCACACCTTACTAAGAGGAGCACAAATTATTCTTATCCGTGGCGGTAAAGAAGAGTTTGCAAGTCTAGATGCTCATAAATTATTCTTATCCGTGTGGGTAAAAACTGATTGCGAGTCTGGATGCTCCATTAATGGAGATGACGACCTTGAACTGGGGAGTCTGGATGCTCCATTAGTGGGCGCAACAACTGAAAGAGCATGGTTGCCCCCATGTGTGGTTTTGGTAATTAATGACAATCCTTAAGGACTAATGTGTGCTTTGAGCTATACTTGTAGGTTTGGTCCATAGCAATACTTGAACTCCATATGTTAGAGTCAAGGCTAAAAGAATAAGAGTTTATGTTGATCAAGGCTAAGTGCAAGTTGATCAACACACAAGGCTAGGGTTGTACCATGAGGGATCGTATGATCCCATGGTATGGTAAGCAATTGTCAATATAGCCTTGTAAACTAACCCATGGTCTATGTGCTTGTATCTCTATGTGTGGTTAGGCATTTCTCCATGATTATGCAACGAAAGGGATATCCTATGTAGCCCATGGAGGATGGCGTCACGTGGTGATCGTCATTGAGATAAAGGCCAAGTGAAGATATGTCGAAGAGTGCCTATCCCATCTTGGTGTATGGGGAAGCACATTGTGAGTCTTCACCTAGCAGAGCGCAATCAAGAAAGGTGGTCCATCTTGAGAAGACAAAGATCATCATCATCATCTAGCTCAAGTGGATTATGCGTAAGGCAAAGGTATGATCTTGATAGGGTTCTATTTTGCCGGTCTCATGATGTTAGTTGAGAGATCGGGTTATAGGATAGATAGCCGTACTATCAAGAGGGGCTCTCGAGCGAGTATCTTAATCATATCGTCGTAGAGAGCTCAAACCTTTGCATCCTTGGCATCATCTTTATTGGTTCTTATTTGGATCTCATCGTGGTGTTGTCTTGGTGCTTGTCGTGCTTGTCATGACGAGGCCAAGTTCACCGAAAACGGATTTCGTATGCATCTTCTCTTGCGTTTTCGGTTTTGGAGATTTTGCCGGTCCATCCGTGCAGAAGGTTTCAATCTTTCATTTATTAGCAAAATCTCCCTTGCTTGGTTTCAACATTTGTGCTTTTTGTTGGGTAGTCCTTGTCATCCTCTTTCCAACAAAATTGGATTTACCTCGATCGGAGTTTCCTAGCAAAAGTTATTCAGTTTCAGGGTTTTGCTATTTTTCTCTGTGCAGCGGTAGTACCGCCGCCTCCGACGGCAGTACCACCGGTGGTACCGCCAGCAGTGCCGCCTGCACCACTGCCAGGGAGGTGCTCTATTAGCCCTCAGCGACAGTACCGCCGCCTCTGGCGGTAGTACCGCTCTTGAGGACTTTGAGCCCTCTCCTGGGCTGTGCAGCACCGCCAGCAGTGCCGCCAGCACTACCGCCAGGGAGGTGCTCTGTTAGCCCTCAGCGGTAGTACCGCCGCCTCTGGCAGTAGTACCACTGCTGGGGACTTTGAGCACTCTCCTGGGTTGTGCAGCACTGCCGCCGTTGATGCCCCCTGTTCCACCCCAGCGGTAGTAACGCCGCCTCTGGCGACAGTACCACTACTGCGGGTTCTTTTGAGAGCCGTTGGTGGGTTGAAACACGTAGGGCGGTAGTATCGCCGCCTCTGGCGGTAGTACCGCCCCTGCGCGAATCTACCCCCAACGGTTGGATTTCAGGGCAACCTATTTAAGGGGCATTCTTCCCCAATGGTTTCCCAACTCTTTGCACTCTCTCTCTCTCCTCCATTGTTGAACTTTTTGAGAGCTTGCTTCCACTCCATCCCTCCATGATTATTGCATCCTTTTAGAGGGAAAGAGAGGAGATCTAGATCTACCACTTCACCAAGCCATCTCTCCTCTAAGTGAGGGGAACCCTTTAGATCTAGATCTTGGAGTTGCTTTGGGTTTCTCATTTGTTCTTCCTCTAAAATCCCTCCCTAGAATTGGTTGCTTTGGTTGGATTTGGAAGTGAAGAACTTGACCAGCTTGTGTGGTATTGCCTTTTGCATTTGGTGCATAGGTTTAAGTTCCCCACGGTGATGCGTGGGATTGAAGTTCGAGAAGCTTGTTACTCTTGGGTGCATAGGGCTCCCAAGAGCTTGTGCCTCTTGGGTGCATTGTGCACCCTAGACGGTTGTGTGTGCTACGGGAGCCTCCTATTGTGTTGAGGTAGGCTCGGGCAAATTGTACGGGTTTGGTCAACGCCCTTAAGAAGACCTCATTGTACGGGTTTGGTCAACGCCCTCAAGACGACCTCATAGTTGATGAGCAAATCCCCCATCAGGTATTCCCCACGGGTGGAGCTCACGGAGAATAGGGTGAGCACGGACGTGCTTGTAGGAGGTCCAAGGAGCCTCCACACCTCTCCAACATAGATGTACTTCCATTGGGAAGGAACTACGGGAAACAAACCTCCGTCTCCACTTGTGTCGGTTATCTCTATAACCAAACCCCTTTACTTATGCATTTACCTTGTGATAGCCATCGAGCATGAAGTACTACATATCTTTGTATCCTTGTTGTTTAACTTGCCTAGCATAAGTTGTTGGTGCACATAGGTGAACCTAGTATATTAGGTTTTGTGCTTGATAAATTAAACACTAGTTTTATTCCGTATTTATTCAAGCCTAAACGTAAAAGTTTTAAATCGCCTATTCACCCCCTCTAGGTGACATCTCGCTCTTTCAATTGGTATCAGAGCAAGGTCTCTCCTTGTTAGGCTTAACCGCCTTGAGAGTAAAGATGTCATTTAGGGAATTAGTGCACGATCCCACTTTTATATTCGATGGCACAAATTATGTTGTTTGGAAAATCCGCATGCTTAATCTTTTTAGGGACATAAGTCCAAATATAGAGAGAATTTTAGATATGGGATTTCCTCCGCCAAAGGACTCCCAAAATTTGTCTTTAGAGGATGAGGAAATCTCTTATCTTGATTCTCTAGNGCACGATCCCACTTTTATATTCGTTGGCACAAATTATGTTGTTTTGGAAAATTCGCATGCTTAATCTTTATAGGGACATAAGTCCAAATATTGAGAGAATTTTAGATATGGGATTTCCTCCTCCAAAGGACTCCCAAAAGGTGTCTTTAGAGGATGAGGAAATTTCTTATCTTAATTCTTTCGTATCTAATGCAATTGTCCATGTTTTGAGTGATGTAGTTTCTCGGGTCAATCATGCCTTGAAAATGCTCATGAGCTATGGACGAAGCTTGAAGATAAATATGGCATGTCCATGGCTATAGAGGATGATTGTTTCCCTTCCACCTCCGGACATGATGAGTTCTCAACCTCGTCTACTTCACCTACATGTGGTAAGCCACAAACTAATGACATGGTGAGTAGTGATGGTCATTGCAATGTTTATAGTGAGTTCACTATTGATGATCCTTTGTCTCTTTCATTGCAATGCTTCATCTAAGGACTTAAACACTTCTAGCACTATAAAGCTTTACATGCTGTGTTGATAGTCTTGCATATCATGTAGAAATTGCTTGATAAATCTCATGATGATATGCTAGCTATATCTTGTTGCCATGAGCAAAATGCTTGTGTTTCCTCTAGTCCTTGTGTTCCTAACAATGTAGAGGAAACCCAACTCTTTATGAAACAAGATGTGAATCTAAGTGATGCATCAACTAATGGTTCTTCTTCATCAACTATGTTTTGCCTTATGGCTAAATCAACAAGTAATGATGATGATAATAATAATGATGATTTTGATAATGATTGCTCTCTTAGATAAGATGAAAAGGTTGTTCTTCATGCTCTTCGTAAAAATGATAATGCTTCCTATGCTTTCTTAACATCATGTCTATTGTTGATGAAAGTAAAAATGTTATTGATGATTATGAAGACACCATTGAGAAAATGGTAGCTCGTGAGCGTGTTTATGCCAATGAGATTGCAGACTTCTCTATTGCTCTTGAAGAAGAGCAAGGTCGTAGGTCGACCCTTGTGGAACTCTTGTTAATCTTGAGGAGACTAATAATCCAGAGATGTCCAAACTAAGAAAATACCATGATCATGCTCAAGCTCTTGCTAAAATCATCAAAAACTAAAATAGTGAGCTTGTTGTTGAAAATGTTAGACTTGTTGAGAATAATGAAAACTTGAAAAGGAACTCAAAGCCTTGGAAGGTTCTCTCGCAAATCTCACTAAGTCTCATGATCAACTCCAAGCCCAAATGCTAAATGAGCTTCCTACTTGTTCTCCTATTGCTATTAATGATGATGCTTGTGCTACTAACTCTACTTCTTGTGAAGCATCCATTTTAAATGAGAATGTTGAGCTAAGGGCTCAACTTGAGTTTGCTAACTAGCAATTATGGGAAATTGGAAGAAAGTCATAAAAAGCTATCTAGCTCTCATGATGATCTTCTAGTGTCCCATGATAGGCTAAAGTTAGCTCATGAGGCTATCACTACCAAGGTAACATCTAGTGAGTCTCATGTGGACAATGGCACATCCTCTACTAATAATGCTATATTGCCATGTGCTGGTCCTCGTAGTTCATCCACTCACAATGTTGGCACATCATGTGATGAATTACTTTCCTTGCCTTGTTGCTCTAACAATGATGCATCTACCTCCTCTAGTTCTTGTGTTATCACTAACTATGTAGAGGAAAGGAATGAACTCAAGGCCCAAGCCACTTCTTTGAATAAAGGCTTGGAAAAGCGTCATGAAGGGAAGACCACACTTGACAACATGTTGAGTGTGCAACAATCCCCCAATGACAAGAGTGAACTTGGATTCAACTCCAATAAAAAGAACAAGTCCAAGATTGACAAGAAGAAGGGACAAGAACAAGTCAACAATCTGGCCAAGATTCCTTGCTTCAAGTGCAAGATTGAAGGACACCATGTTAGAGATTGCCCTATGAAGAAGAAGCCTCTAGTGAGAAGCAACTAGGGAAGCGGTCTCTTGTTCAATCTCATGATCAACAACGAGTTGAACAACGGCCACCTCCTAAGAAGACTCAAGTCAATGCTCCTCAAGTTGAGGAGCCTATCAAGAAGAAGGAGAAGAGTCGAACTTGCTACTTATGCCGTGAGAAGGGTCACTTGGCTTCTTCATGCACTAGCGGTACCCTATCCAACCCCGTTATAATTGATGATGTTTATTCTCTTAGGAAGGATAGGATTGGTAATGTGTTTGCCAAATATGTGGGTGCTCAAAGTGGTGTCAAGAAAAGAACCATTTGGGTACCCAAACCTATTGTGACTAACCTCTTAGGACCCAACTTGGTTGGGGACCAACAAGCTCAAACTTGATCAATAGGTTGTGTTGGATGACATTGGAGACTTGGCTATCTTATGAAGAATTAAGGGATCTTCATGGTTATATTTCCCCAAGCCAAGTAAATTGGATTATCACATATCTATCTTATACCCAATGATCCTCCTTGTGGTAACTTGTACTTAACTCATTTACATTGAAAGTTACTTGCCCCCTTGCATGTGTTAGTTTTGTTCCTAGCATGTGTTTGTATATGATGTGCTTCTTTCTTACTTATCTTGAGAATCAAGTATGTGTATGTTAGTTGTGTATCATGTATGTGTAAACTTTGTGTTGAGCCTTTTATTGGATCTTGTGTGGATTTTATTTGGCTTTTTTGAGAGATTAATGGACTATACCAATTTTGGGTGAGTGACTTGCTTTGTGCACTTCACAATCCCAAAAATGTGTATTCATATTGTACACCACATAGTATTGATATAGTAAGATTATCTAGTTTCTACGTGGTATGTATTATTCATGAGAAATTCAAATTCTATAATGTCCACTAATTTCTCTTGTTGGTTTTTAGTTGCCTCTTGTTAGAAAAAAATGGATCATCACATTATGGGGGAGTAATAAGCTATGTGCCTATTAAAATTCTAGAAAACGTGAACATTTGAGGTTTTCCACTTGGATTTGATATTGTAAATTATCCTATTCCTATGTGGCATGTTAGTTCGAACAAGTTCCAATTTTATTGAGTGCTTCTATTTGGTTTTCGTTTGGATCTTGTTAGTGTTTTAAATGGCACATGAGGAGTAATGATCCCTTGTGCGTGTGTTTTGTATTCAAATGCAAATCCTAAATATAATGCACGAATCTTGGGGGAGCTTCTCTTTATTATTTAGACCACTATCTTATCAATTGACATTTGATCCTTTTCAATTGGCATTTAATTTCTTTCCTTGGTGTTTATGGAATAAAACCTTTTCCTTTTGTGCTTTGTGCCATCATGAAAAGTGTAGAGAGTGTTTGGTTTTGTTTGTTGTAACCTTTCTCTCTCTAGGGAGTTGCTTTCTCATTTCTCGATTTGTGTCTTATGTTCTTAAAATGAGAAATCTCTTTGAGCATGTGTCCTTTTATCTTTCTTCTATGCTCATTGATCTTACTTAGGTACCTTCAATTGTATCTATTGAAATTTTATATCTCTTCCATAGATATTTGTTTCAATCGGTATCTCTTATGGGAGCTTTGATACCTTGTTTCTTGATTTTATTTACTTGATATCTTTCAAGTAATATTATTTATTTTGGTATCTTTGCTTCTAGTTGGTATCTTATTTTCAATTGTTGTCTTATCTCTCATGTGTTGTTTGATTCGATTTCTATTGATATCTCACTTCATGTGTTGATGTGTTTTGGAATCAATCATTTGTTGATTTGATTCTTCCTCGATCATGTGTTGATTTGGACTTTGATATAATTTGGACAACCTTTTCGTGTCACACCTTGGTGTGCCTCCTTTTGGGTTACTTGGCGTTTGTGTCCAAATTGTATCTTCTTTGGTTCTAGAAAGTCTTTGCATGCATATTTATTAATATATATACCTTATGGCATGCTTATCTTTTTGTTCCAATATATAGGGGATACTCCACCGAATCCTAAATCGGCTAAGATGTGCATGAAATTCAATTTCATATCTATATGCACATATTTATGTGGAGTGTGTCCTATGTATTGTAGTTTATCTAACTACTATGGGACCCAATGAGTTTGGGAACCATTTTGTGCTTGAATTTTGTTTTTAGGTACAATGGAGATGCATTGGATGCTTGCCTCATTCATAAGGAAGGTGTTCTCACCATGTGATTATAGGAGTCAAGCTATGATGATTAATGATCTCTCATCTTCTTCATCACCAATGTATTTCGGTAACAAGTATCTAAATCATGCATATCTTTCTAGTTATTCAACCTTGTGTAGGTTGCTTCTTGGCATGCAAGTTTCTATGTGCAATTGTTGTGGTTTTGGCTTATTTCTTTCACGTGGTATATCTTTGTGATATTTGTGTTGAAATTGCAAAAACCTTTCCTTCAATTGATATACTCTTTGTGATACTTGTTGCCTCATCTCAAAGCGTCTCCACTATCTCTTATTCCCTTAGTAATATGTGTGATGTCTTTGATGTGTTTGAAGTTTATCTATATACAATAAGATAAATTTGAGCTATGTGCTATGCTTTTAAGCAATAATCTTATCTGTGTATTTATGACTTCCCTTTGGATACCTTGTTCTCTTCTTCTCTAACCATTTCGTATGTACATGTTTCTTTGTGGGTGTATATCATCAATGATTTATCTACTTAGAAACCTATACATATGAGAGAGGTAACTTTTTCAATTGGTATCCTTTTTCTTTTCAAGTCACCTTGATTATTATCTTTGATTCTTTGGTGGTTTCAAAAAGAAAATATCTCGTGAGTGCTCGTCTTATCTTTACTTGCTTCCCTACGCACTCATATTTTATCGAAGATCTTTGACTTCATGCTTATCATGGTGAGCATGTTGATTTTTATTGGCTCTACATGTTCCTACTAGCTTTTGGCTTTTTCAATTGGTTTTAGTTTCCAATTGGTATCCTTGAGCTTGTGAACATATTCTTTTTCTTGAAAGATCTTCTTTGTATCTCGGTTGGGCCTCTTCTGTGTTGAATCTTTTAAAATTGGTATCTTCTTATGGCTCAACCATATCCTTGGTGCAAGTGCTATGTTTCTTTTAAGTTTTATGCACTCTTGCACTTGTTGTATGTTCTAGATGATTTTGGGTGAGTGATGATTCCATTTTTGTACACTCCTCAATAGTGCATGAACATTGGGGAGCTTCTCCATTTTCACTTAGAACACTCTTTTCTCAAATCATAAAATCTTTTGGTTTGTTTGATCTTCTCGATTGCTTGTCCCTTTGTGGGAAGATGTTTAAAGGGAAATCTTTTTATTTGAAATCTTGGATCCTTAATATAGTTTGATTTCCTCCAACTATTTGTCATTGGATGTGTGCATTTGATTTCACTCATATCTTGAGAAATGCACACCTATTGGACATCTAAATTTTCCACCCATTTCGGCAATAGATGCCAATGGGGGAGAAGTTTAGAGGGTTTAAGGGAATTCGGTTTTATGCTTTTGTTTGGTTCTTAAGCATTTGCCTTTAATGCTCTTGCATGCTTGCTTGTTTGTCTTGCAAGAATGCTTAATTCATTATATAAACCCTCTTAATAGGGATTGTCATCAATTACCAAAATGGGGGAGATTGAAAGAGCATGGTTGCCCCCATGTGTGTTTTTGGTAATTAATGAAAATCCTTAAGGACTAATGTGTGCTTTGAGCTATACTTGTAGGTTTGGTCCATAGCAATGTTGAACTCCATATGTTGGAGTCAAGGCTAAAAGAAGAAGAGTTTATGTTGATCAAGGCTAAGTGCAAGTTGATCAACACACAAGGCTAGGGATGTACCATGAGGGATCGTATGATCCCATGGTATGGTAAGTAATTGTCAATATAGCCTTGTGAACTAACCCATGATCTATGTGCTTGTATATCTATGTTAGTTAGGCACTTCTCCATGAGCATGCAACGAAAGGGATATCCTATGTAGTCCATGGAGGATGGCGTCACGTGGTGATCGTCATCAAGATAAAGGTCAAGTGAAGATATGTCGAAGAGTGCCTCTCCCATCTTGGTGTATGGGGGAGCACGTTGCGAGTCTTCACCGAGCGGAGCGCAATCAAGAAAGGTGGTCCATCTTGAGAAGACAAAGATCATCATCATCTATCTCAAGCGGATTATACGCAAGGCGAAGGTATGATCTTGATAGGGTTTCTATTTTACCGGTCTCATGATGTTAGTTGAGAGACCGGGTTATAGGATAAATAGCCGTACTATCAAGAGGGGCTCCTGAGCGAGTATCTTGATCGTATCGTCGTAGAGAGCTCAAACCTTTGCATCCTTGGCATCATCTTTATTGGTTCTTATTTGGCTCTTATCGTGGCGTGGTCTTGGTGCTTGTCATGACAAGTCCAAGTTCATCGAAAACGGAATTCGTATGCATCTTCTCTTGCGTTTTCGGTTTTGGAGATTTTGCCGGTCCATCCGTACGGAAGATTTCACTCTTCCATTTATTAGCAAAATCTCCCTTGCTTGGTTTCAATATTTCTACTTTCTGTAGGGTAAGCTCTTGTCGTCCTCTTTCCAACAAAATTGGATTCACCTCGATCGGAGTTTCCTTACAAAAGTTATTCAGTTTCAGGATCTGCTGTTTTCCTGGAGCCGGTAGTACCGACCTTGGTCGGTAGTACCGAGCCTTGTACCGAGGCTACTTCCGAACTACTTTTTTGGGTACTGGTCTCTCTTTGCTCATGTCCGGTAGTACCGCTATCCTAGCCGGTAGTACCGACCAGCCCATGGACGGTAGTACCGGGCCTAGTTCCGGCCTACTTCCGCAGACCAGCTGTTTGGGTACTGGATGCTACTGTTTTTTAGCGGAAGTGGATCAGAAGTTCAGGGCGGCAGTACCGAGCCATGTCGGTACTACCGGGCCTTCACCGGAAGTACCGGTCCTGCGGGTTTTTGCAGAGAGCCGTTGTGGGGAGATTTGTGTAGGGCGGTAGTACCGCCCTCTGGGCCGGTACTACCGGCCCTGCGCGAATCTGTGCCCAACGGCCAGATTTTCAGGGCACCTATTTAAGGGGCCTTCTTCCCCAATAGGTATCTAACCCTTGGCACTCTCTCTCCTCCATTGTTGACCTCTTTGAGAGCTTGCTTCCTCTCTATCCCTCCATGATTCTTGCCTCCTTTTAGAGGGAAAAGAGAGAGGAGATCTAGATCTACGTTTTCACCAAACAATATCTCCTCTAAGTGAGGGGAACCCTCTAGATCTAGATCTTGGAGTTGCTTTGTGTTTCTCCTTTGTTCTTCCTCTCAAATCCCTCCCTAGCATTAGTTGCTTTGGTTGGATTTCAGAGAGAAGGACTTGACCACTTAGTGTGTTCTTACCACTGCATTTGGTGCATCGGTTTGAGTTCCCACGGTGATACGTGGGATTGAAGTTTGAGAAGCTTGTTACTCTTGGGTTCAAAGGGCTCCCAAGAGCTTGTGCCTCTTGGGTGCATTGTGTACTCTAGACGGTTGTGTGTGCTACGGAAGCCTCTTATTGTGTGGAGGTAGGCTCGGAAAAATTGTATGGGTTTGGTCAACGCCCTCAAGAAGGCCTCATTGTATGTGTTTGGTCAACGCCCTCAAGATGACCTCATAGTGGATGAGCAAATCCCCCATCTGGTATTCCCCACGGGAGGGGCTCATGGAGAATAGGGTGAGCACGGACGTGGTTGTAGGAGGGCCAAGGAGCCTTTACACCTCTCCAACATAGACGTACTTCCATTGGGAAGGAACTACGGGAAACAAACCTCCGTCTCCACTTGTGTCAGTTATCTCTATAACCAAACCCCTTATGCATTTACCTTGTGATAGCCATCGAGCTTGAAGTACTATATATCTTGCTCCTTGTTGTTTAACTTGCCTAGCATAAGTTGTTGGTGCACATAGGTGAACCTAGTATATTAGGTTTTGTGCTTGATAAATTAAACACTAGTTTTATTCCGCATTTATCAAGCCTTAAACGTAAAAGTTTTAAATCGCCTATTTACCCCCCTCTAGGCGACATCTCGTTCTTTCACCATGCATGCATTGCAACGTGCATATGCTCTAACTTTGCCTTTACACCCCCGGCCAGTCCAGCTGCTGTGGCATTCTCCCATGCACTCTGTATTACGTCACCAAACCCTTTTTCTCTTAACCATTTTGCTTCAAAACGTTTGGAGCTACCCCGATGATTGGAATCATTATAAATAGGCTCAGTGTCGAGCAGAATTGGGTGGTGATCTGAACGCGCAAAGTCGAGATGTTGTATAGCAGCACCCGGATGCATAGATGTCCATTCTCCGTTTGCTACAGCCCTGTCCAGTCGTTCTCTGATTCGTACTCTTCTCCAAGTAAATATGTCTCCTGAAAACCCAAGATCATTCAGACTACAGTCATCTAGAGCCTCTCGAAAAGCTTGCATATAATTCTGAGGTCGGAGATTGCCACCTTCTTTCTCATGGGAATAAAGTATCTCATTAAAATCCCCGATTACTACCCACGGGAGACTCTGATCATTTTTTAGCTCTCGTAGTTTGTCCCAAGTTTTGTATTTATCTTCACAACGGGGCTCTCCGTAGATACCTGTTAGTCTCCATAACTTCTCAGGACTGCGGAGACCCAGCACACCACTGCATGGTGTAGTGTGCAAGTCGTTGACATAATACTCACAGAAGGACCTATCCGTGAATATTACATCCCTCAGAGTGGTACAACAGAAACATAGCAGGTCCAAGGTAATACTATAGGATTACAACAATATTCACTACAAAATCTCGAGAACCTCCTCGATACATAGAGGATAGCCTCGTGCAAATGAAATCCAGAGAAGAGCCAATTCGTAGCACTAAGCTGGAGATCAACTCTAGCTCTAACTCCTAATCCACTACTGCTGTTGCCACCACCTTAATCTTCTCTATCTGGAGTGCCTCTATTTCCTATTGTACTTATACTTTCAACAGACATGGTCGCCTCCGTTGGCAGCGTGATCTCCTCGACATCGTTGACATTGCTCCTTCGTGGCCATAGTTGTCGTCGTGCTTCGGTTGGTGAAGTAGCGGTTGACTCCTTGATGAAGATCTCGATGTCATGGTGAACCACCGTCAACTCCTTTGAAGGCTCCAAGATTCTAAGCAGGGGGTCAAAAGGGCAAGGGTGAGTAACCAGCGTTACCCAGCAAGTCCATTATGTACGGTGGGAAGTTTGATGCACTAGCTACAGCTTTAGACTCCAGGGAGCCTTAAGCTTAATGCAAGGGTTTTGTAAACATTTCTTCAAGAGGTAGCTTTTATTCTGAAAACTATGCCCGTCATCCTTCACAGGGCTAGAACTTTCATGGAGTTCCTTTCCTGCAGCGTTCGCAGCTCCTTCCCGGAACAGGGAGTAACATGTTATAATTCTTTACACTCTGCAGAGGTGCGTTACTTTACCCATAAGAGATCAAGACTTTGTTGCACAACCGGGTGATCTTTCCCGTCCACACTCTCTTTGGTGTGGGGCCCAGTCTTTGATCCAAGCCATTCACTGTGCCTCTCCGCACAACGCATGCCCACCCAATTCATGCATAGCGAGTTTACCCCTGATGCTCTACCCCTCACGGTAGACACCTAGGCTCTCCTTGCAGACCATCCTAGACCCCAGTCGCCGTGGGACTTAAGGAATCCCACCCATGTGCATGTAGTCCCGCAAGACCTACAGCCTACGGCACTGGCAGCCCGTTGACATGCATCCGGGAGAAGTACAGATGGCATTTCCCGTCCCATTCCAGGTCTTATGGTTAACGCGTCTTTACGGCGCAATCATTATGACGGCATTTGTTGTTAAGTCCTAGGTAATACTTTCCCGTGCAAATGGAACCTCCGGACCTATTCTTCTTACCATGGTTCCATCTGCCAACCATAATAGGTTACCACCACTCAGGTAGATAGCCAAATAGTCATGTTATTAAAGAAATAGGTTTTATGCTTTCTTTTTATAAAGGTGATAGTATAATAAGGTTTTGCAAATAGTTTTCTAACAAATATTTCAAAAGGTATGAGCAAGTGATGAACTTGCCTGTGATAGAGGTGGCAGTTCATGCCCTTCGGGGTTCTAGGGTTGCGTCAGAACCCGGAGATCTGAAAACAGCAAAGTAGTCCGGGTAAGGACTACTGGAAACACTTGCAATATGCTATTATGCATAAATATGAGATGCATCGTATATAACCCAAAATACCCAAACTTACAAGTAAGCGCTTCGCGTTATAGATTACTTTGTTAACGGTGAGATGCTTTGAGTTGTTATAACTTTTAGACTTAGGTGATTGCTATGATTAACGAAGTAATGTTTTACATGATTAATAAACAACTTACAGGTGCTCACTTAAGGATTGCAAATATTTCATCATTTTATTTTATTTAATTACTTTCAAAAAGTAATAACACTAGAGTGATTGATTTTCAAATGAACTCCTTTTTGTGTGTTTTACCTAGGATGAGTAACCGAACAGCCATTTACATAAAGGTATTTGAGTTCAAATTTTATGTTTTGAACTTATATCTCAAATTATTTTCTTTAAAGAAAACTAGTTGCTTTAGAATCTAGCACAAAGCAATTCTACTTACTACCTTAGAATTAATTACATAAGAAAATTCTTTTCCAATAATTTATTTTAAAATAATTGAAATCATATCCATTTATGGATCTTAGTATTTTTTTTATTCAATGAAACCTTTTTAATAAATTAAATAAAAATGATATTTGAAATACTTATAAAATTTGGAGTTGAAAACATATTTTTATTTAATTTTAGGAATTTATTTGCATTTTAAAATTTTAGGTGATGTTTAAGTGGCATTTTGGTAATTCTAAACAACTTTTATTTTTTGTTGGTTAAACAATTATCAATTAGCATAATCAAATAGATTTTATTTTTCTAAGAATTTTGATATATTATTTGTATTTTTCTGATTTACAAATCAAAAGTTATTAAATTTACAAGTTTGGATTATTTTCTGTTATTTGAATAAAGTTCAAATATCTGACAACGGGTCCCACCCGTCAGATTTTTATATTAAATAAAATTGGAATAAGAATGCGCTGACGTCGGCTGACGTCAGCCTCCACACCCGCGGCCAAGCTGGCCACGCTCCGGCCGACTCCGGCCACCCCGACCGGAGGGAACTAGCGTAGGAGATGCGCGCGACCGAGGCGCACCTAGGGGTGGCGGCGCCGCCCCTAAATGGTCGTCGGAGCTACCACGGCGGCGAAGCACCGCGGCGGCGCACGGCGGCCGAGCTCGATCTCGAGCTACGGAACGCAATCGAGAGGGGAACTGGGTGCATTTGACACTTCAGGTCACCGCGGTTGTAGTGGACAAGGTTGTGGCGTTGATGGAGCAACGTCGGCGACGGAATCGAGCTCGACACCGAGCGGCGGCGTTCGGGGAACCGGTATTGTTCTTCACCTCCAGCGGCTCCCGGCACCGGCGACTTGCACCAGCGTGTAGAGGACGTCGAGGCGGATCTGCTAGACAACGTCTCCGGGCTTGTGGTTCCTCCGTTCGCCGGCGATGTGAAGGGACGTCGGCGGCAGAGAGAGCTAGGGTTAGGGTTTGGTGTGGTTCTGGGCACAGAGGGCAGAGGGAAGAGAGAGAGCGAGCGAGGCGAGTGAGAGTGAGACGAGGGCGAGATGCAGACGGCTCCTGTCGTTCTTATCCTCGCGAAGGAGCAAGCAAGCAGGAGGTGGCGCGGCACGGCGGCGGCGTCCTTCTGGCCTGAAGGAAGAAGAAGAAAAGAAAAGAAAAGGAATCTTTGCACATAACCCCCTGGACTTTTGAGTAACTAAGAAATTCTTTAAAACAGAAACTTCACATATTTATTTAGGGCTTTTAGATAAGTCCAAAAATCATAGAAAAATTCATGGATGCTCCTAATATTATAGAGAAGCTCCACATATTTTTATTTTGAATTTTTGAAACTTATTTGTCACATTTTAAAATAGAGAGAAGTTTTAGTCATTTAAATATATTCACCATTTATTTAAGATGCACCCAAGATCTTGTGTTCAAAAGCATACTTGCCATGAACATGATCAACTATTAATCATTTTATTACAAGGTTGGGATGCTCAAGTATCTTTGCCAGATTCATATTTGTGATCTTTATCATA
Organism: Puccinellia tenuiflora; assembly: GCA_012064385.1. Classification (NCBI taxonomy): domain Eukaryota; kingdom Viridiplantae; phylum Streptophyta; class Magnoliopsida; order Poales; family Poaceae; genus Puccinellia; species Puccinellia tenuiflora. The sequence continues at coordinate 407,499 of QRDG01001584.1, forward strand.
GGGCTAACTTCTCCCCTGGGATTTATTCCATTGGAGCAATATTTTTATGTGGCTTTCTTAAAAAGGCACTTGATTGGATAAAGAGGTTGATACTTTGCCTTCTTGGTCAAAATATCAATGTTGCCTTTTGTTCCTTTCTCTTGTATTGATCAAATGCTGCTCCTCATCCTTGTTGACTACTTGACTCCAGATGATCTAGCTGATCCAAGTCTGATCCATAATCCCTTGTCGCCTTTGAAGTAATGTTGATCCCTCTAGTCAACATTTGGATATTAGGGCAAGTTCCTAATATCCATTTGTTAAGCTCCATAATTAAGTTTCCTCACCCTTATGGTGAGGGCAAACATTTTGATCACAAGGAACTTTGTTTTGAACCTTATTTAATTTATTTGACATTCAATTGCTTTTAGGTATACAAAAGAAATCTGTTAACAAGGTAGCTGATCTTGTTACCAAACTACTTCTATATAACACACAAAGCCTTTGAATCTCATCCCAAGTTTCTTTCTTATTTGATTTGTCTTGCAGGAATGACTTTGGAAAGATTTGAAGATAAGAAGCTAAGATCAAATGAGAAGATCAAGTTTGTTGTAAAATAGGATTACTTAAGCATTTATATTAGCTTTTATGGTTGAGGCAAAGCAAGGACAAAGTTTTAATGTACTCAACCAATTAAATTATTTACTTTGTTTTAATAACTCTTTGAGTTGTGATAGGTGTTGAGTTGGTGATTTACTTATAAGTTATTTTCTTATTTATATAAGCATGTAAAACTTTGTTATTCATCTAAATAAGTTCTCCAATTCAATACCATTTGTATATTCCAATTTGGATATGATTTCCCGCAACCAGTAAAAATGCCTGGAGGTCATGTCAAAACATATCATATTCACCTCAGATGAGCTAAACTCTACTCATGAAGTTGAATGATCTCCAATCCCTCCAGGGTTTTATTTTGCGAAAAATTTATTCGGATTTTCAGATGCATGCATGCAGATGCACAAAATCATACTTCTACCCTTCGTTGGTTGCTAAATACTGGGTATTACAAGGACTTTCTAGGACTCGAACATCAATATACTTCGGGGCTGAGAAAATTTGTTGAATAACAATTTCTTTCTTCCAGAACATCAAAACTCCACCACTTCTAGTAGAACTAGGATTAACAATCTTAAAATCCATCTTCAGCTTTCTACGTAAACAATCGCCGGATAGCGATCAAGGTGAGTCTCCGACAAAAAAATCACCTCGGGGTCACTTCGCCTTCGAACATCCGAAAGCGCTCGAACTGTCGGGTCGTTCCCCGCACCCTGACAGTTCAGAGCTAAGATTTTCATTGCGACCGGACGGTCCCCTGGAAGGAGCCCGCTGATCCGAGTGAAGGGGAGACAGCTCCATCCTTCTTTGAACGTTTCGATCTAATCTTCTCATTATCATCTGTCACTCCATTGGTCGGAGGTAGGTTCCCGCTAGTAATCATCGCCATAGTGCCTTCATCTTCTACCTTCTCACTTCCCTCTCCTTCATCACCTGTTACTTCCCCAAGCAGTAGTCTCCTTTTAGCATTACCATCATTATTCTCAGTACCATCCAACTCCATACCATTACTTTTAATTGGGCTAGTGGATGTGTCCTTCAATGTATCATCTTTATCGTCATTCCTCTCCTAGTACGGACATGCATTATATCTCTAGCTCATGAGACCATCCCTTACATCCCCAGCTGCACCTCTTGACCGGCCTCCATCAAATTGACTTCTCCCAAAACCTCCTCTTCCTCCCCCTCTATTTCCAGTAAACCCTCTTCCACGCCATGTTGACTAGTCCGCTTTTTGCCAATCACCCCACTTCAGGGAGGCCACATCATGCTCGCCAGTCCCACATTCAAGATGAGAATGACCAAGTAAGCCACATGCACCACAAAACCTGGGGAATTTTTCGAATTTGATATGGTAGAATTCTCTCTGTTCCCCCCTGACAATTGTAACAAACCGAGCTAGAACCTTCCGAACATCAAATCTAACTCGGACACGCACAAAATTGTTAAAACCCTGGGTTTCTGTTTCAACAGCAATTACCTTACCCACCTTCTTTTCTACTAGGATTTTGATCAGTGCTTTGTCCCTGTACCCGACTGGGAGCTTGTGAATTTGGATCCATGGCGCTATCCAGTTAAGATCAATAGATTCAATAGAGGAGAACCCATCATACGGCTCAATACTTACAGCGTTCTGCCGGAATAACCATGGCCCTCCTTGTTCCACCTCCAGCCAATCACCCAAGCAATGACATTGGATTGTAAATAAATTTTCTTCCAGTGGTGTGAACTTCACCTCTTTTGCAGGACTCCAGGCAACCCGCATATGCTGTTCAAAGGTTTGCTGGCTAAAGGCATTCAAAGTATGAACCCTAGCCAGAGCCATCCACTTGACCCCTTCTTTAGGAACCTCCAGATCATCCACCACCAGGTCATCTATCTCATCCTCGTCGATGCCAAGCTGCATCAGCATATCATCCAAGTTCTCCGAGTTCTTGCTACCCGATCCGCCCGCCTGATTTGTCGAACTTGATGAAGATTGCACCATGGCCGTACCACAAGGAGCAGGAGGACGCAAACCCGCAAAAGCCAACAGATCGGTCGACGCGAAAAGCGCTGGGATTTAACAGGGATCCCTATCGTGCGCCTGAGGAACTCCACACCGGATCGGATTCTGGCGATGGAGGAAGAAAAACCCTAGTCGCCCCGGCGGCTAGGTCTCAAAACCCTATTTTAATCTGTATTTAGTCCATAGTGAATAGTTTAAACATCTTATGTTATGGAATGGAGGGAGTATTAAGGAGGAAAGGAGAAGGAAGCCACTAGAAAATCGTGTAATGACCGAAACCACAGCTGGCACCCCGAGCGATTCCACTCGGGCAGGGGTGATACCGAGTTTTTTTTTTCCTTTCGGATTTTGTGAATCAAGGCCGTTTCTGGGCCTGAACGCTCCTCCCGTATGGACCCACTGCTTAAGCCCAGCATTAGCGTTACGTCCGTCAGGGCCACCGAATCGCAGGCCCAGCCCACTGGTGGCCCACCCACGGTCCGCTCGGAGTTCGCCTTCGCCGGTGCGCATCTCTTTCTTTCCTCTTCCCCTCCGTCTTCTTCTACTTCACCGAGCCACCCCACCCCGCACGCCACCACCCCTCGCCGGCCGGGCAGACTCCTTCAGGCGTCCCCTAGCCAGCGCACCGCGTCTCCTCAACCCGCCACCTCCGCTCACTCGCCGGCCGTCCGTCCGGCCATGGCGGCGGCGGTGGCGGCGACCGCCGGCATCAGCAGGACCAGCGCGGCGGCGCCGGCGGGCAACACCAGCAGCGAGTTCCGCTTCTTCCTGTCCTGCGACATCAGCCTCCCCCTCACCTTCCGCGTCCTCCAGGCCCCCATCCCGCCTCCCGCCCAAGGTTCCCCCCCTAGCCTGCTTCCTCTTCCCCTCCCCTCAAAATTCTCTCCTGTACTCTCTCCTGATTCCCACCTCGCAGACGGTCTCGACAAGAAGGTCTCCGAGCTCTTCGTCGAGTGCAAGCTCTACATCGACGGCGTCCAGTTCGGCCTCCCCGTCAACACCAGGTATTTACATCCTCCTCCGTCTCCTCCTACGTTTTATCTATCAATCTATCATCATCATTGTCGTTGCCTGGATTACTTGCCGATCAAACCTGCACAGTTATCTCTCGCTGAGATCAACACCTTAGCACCATTAATATTAGGAGTGTGACAGTCACCTCACTTCCCTTGGTACCAGGCTCGAATCGTCGGGGCCGCCCTACTGCTGGAACGAACAGATCACGCTGTGCACCAAGTACAGGGACCTAACCTCACTCGCGCAGCTCGCCTTCACGGTACATCTTCTCGACTTCCGCGTGATAGAATCATGATGACAAGGGACTATCTCGAGCAATTGGTTGGTATCTTGTAGTACTGTTGTTCGGGTTTTGAACTGTGCTTTTGTGTAGGTTTGGGACGTGTCGTCCGGCGAGGGCAGGAGCGTCGTCGGTGGAGCCACCATATTCCTTTTCAACAGCAAGAAGCAGCTCAAAACGGGGAGGCAGAAGTTGCGGCTTTGGCCCCTGAAGGAGGCAGACGGAAGAGTACGCACCACGACCCCTGGCAAGGTGGACAGATTTTCTTCTCAAGGATCACCAGTCTCCGCATCTGCTGTTTGCTCCTAGATTACCTCACGGCCAACTTGCCTTTTTCTATCAAATTAATGCATGTAGGTTCCTAAGAACGAGCGAGGCGAGATAGAGCGGCTGGAGAGGCTCGTTAACAAGTACGAGAGAGGGCAAATACAGCATGTGGATTGGCTGGACCGTCTCGCCTTTAGTGCTGTGGACAAGGTTAAGGAGAAGGAGTGCGAGAGACTGGAGAACTCGTTCCCTAGCCTAGTTGTTGAATTCTGCAGCTTTGAACACAGAGTTGTCTTCCAGGTTAGCATTGATTCACCATTCAGCACGCACACGTCTTCTTTTCATATCTGGTTCATAGATAATTCTTCTTAAAAGAACTGTTCTTAGATAAAGGAGAAATTGTGCTTTTGAAATTCTGGAGTAATCTGATATTTATTTCAACACAATTTCTCGATAATAAAATAGTCAGTACCAATTTCATGTTGTTACGTTCACAAAGAAATCTTCTCTGATGTTTTTCCGCTCAGGAATCCGGAGCGAATTTCTATGCACCAACCCCTGTATCATTATCAAATGAGCTTGTTACCGTGTGGGATCCTGAACTTGGACGAACCAATCCATCTGAGCACAAGCAGTTAAAGCTTGCTAGGAGTTTGACTCGTGGAATAATCGATAGAGATCTGAAACCAAGCTCAAATGAGAGAAAGTGAGTACAACCTGCAGTATGTTTTCTTCCGTTTTTTCTATTGTTTCTCTGTCACCTTATGGTCTTCTTCCTGTTTGACTGTCATGCTGTAGTAGCACTCAAAGAACAGAAACTCACATGACTACTGATGTTACCTTTAATGGTTGCTAATATCTTAAGTTTTTTACATGAGTTTATGACCCAAACACATTTGTATGTTAGCTGCATGAATCAGAAGTTGCAAGAAGTAGAATTCAGTTGCTTAGCTTCACAGTCAACTGCATTTGTGGGTTTTCCAGCCGAATAACTTGTTGCTTTACAAATAGGTTTCTTCAAAGAATCATCAAGTATCCTCCTACACGCACTATACAGGCGGACGAGAAGCAATTGCTGTGGAAATTCCGTTTCTCTTTGATGTCTGAGAAGAAAGCTCTTACAAAGTTTGTCCGCTCAGTTGATTGGAGCGATATCCAGGTTAGTAAAAGCCTCATATCTCAGTGGACCACCATACTTCATATGTGCATAACTGGAAACCAGGGGTGTTTCTTTGCCTGCATGTGATTTTTGGGATACGAACTCCACATTCATCTTAATCTAGTTTCTAAATGATATGGCAGCTTCTTATGTATAGTATGTGATAATGCGTAGGAGGCTAAACAAGCTGTTGAATTGATTGGGAAGTGGGAAACAATTGACGTGGCTGATGCATTAGAGCTTCTCTCACCAGATTTTAAAAGCGAGGAAGTAAGCTATCTAAGCACCTTTGTCCGTGTTTCTGTTTTTCGTAGATGTCTGTGTGAGGTTGTTTTTTATATCATTATTTGTTTATAACGAGCCTTTTGTTTTTCTCCCTTCTTTTTGTTAAGTTAATTACTTGTTAATAATTATGCAATTCTTTCTCTAGATTTTTTATTGAAATTTGCTGGTATGGCAAAAAGAAAGACATGTCTTCTTTTTCAATTCTGTTTATTCAGTTTTGCCATCAGTGACACATATTTGTCTCATACATAATGTGCCTGCGCTGGCTCAATAGAGATATTGTCCACCTTTTCTCCCTTGGATGACATATTTATGTAGTTGCCCTGTTCTATTTTTTTTTTTTTTGGATTGGCATGGTATAGGAAAATATTTGCCACCTGTCGATTTTCTACTCTATAGACAGCCGCCAGTTTGAGGCTATCAGGTGGATGGTGGCGTTCTCCATCCGGTTCACCAAGGGTGTGTTTGGTTGGGTGGCTATGCTAGGTTGGTTGATGACACCATTAACCACCTGCTAGTGGTAGCTATTTTTTCTGTTTGGTTGGGTTGGTTGGACGAGCCAAGTTTGTGTTTGGTTGGAGGCATGAAAAATGGTTGGGGATAGCCGTAGTTGTGTTTGGTTTGAGGGGTGAGGGTGGATGGGGTGTTATTGTCACCTCTTTGTTTTGAGATGGTGAGAATGCCCCCATGGCCCCATAACGTGCGATTTTGGCAACATAGATCAATCAAATATGATATGTATAATAATAATTTCGAAAATTGAAACAAAATTTGACATCACATCCCAACAGAACATATGAACAACAAAAGTTCCAGTATCATGGTTCAACAATATACTAAATACTGACTTAGCCAAATTGCAACAGTACATGCCATAGTTCAACATGTCATATCAACATAGAGTAGTAGTTCAAATCTTAAGTTATACAATCCATAGCTCAATGGTTGACATCAAAAGCACATGTATACAACCAATAGTTAAATGTTTTGACAGACATCAATAGCACAAGTCAAACGTGACATAAGCAATCAGTCTTCTTCATCTTCCCAAGATCATTGGCTTCGGGAAAGGTTTGCTTCACATATCTAGCTACCCAAACCATCTTTTGAGCATCCTCCAACACTTGGAATGCCGTTGCTAGATGAGGATTCTCAACCAAGTAGGCATAGTAATGGGCAAGGAAATCCAAGCCCAAACGTGGGAGTGTTTTCATGCCCTCCCAAAGATCCTCCAAGGGGTTTCTTGTTGGTGCTAACAATCTGCTCTATGGCAATAGCAAGTCTTCCGCTACAAGCAATGAAAGTTGCTTGTAGCCCCTCTGCCGCACTAGGATTAGTTTTCCCCCTTTTTTTTTGGTTTGGGAGACGATGACTCAACCTCCATTGTGTGATTGGGTAACTTCATCATCCGGGGCACATCTCCATTGTTGCCTACATCTTCTTCAAGATTTGTCACCTCTATAGCTAGAGGCATGTGGCCCAGCAGAATGTGTTGGCAGGCGGGGCTGGAGCTGAAGACAATGAGAGGTGGGAGTGTGGGACATCCGGTGGAGTGAGCAAGACCAGGAGGGTTTTTTTGTCTACTATTTTAGCTTGTGAGCTTTCATTTTTTGACTAAAAACATTTCACCTGCACCAGTACCAGCACATTTTTCTTCCCAAACAAAAGATGTTCTGAAGGTTATAGATGATTGTCCCAATTTCTTGGTTACTATAGAATGGTTGAGTAACTAGTCTGTGACTCAGTATGACATATTTTATCATTTCACACCCTTCCAAATGTTCTTTACTAAGTTGTACCTTTTTTCTGCATAGGTCCGCTCTTATGCCGTGAGCGTACTTGAAAGAGCTGATGATGAAGAAATGCAATGCTACTTACTCCAGCTAGTGCAAGCTCTTCGATATGAAAGATCGGACAAGTCTCGTCTGGCACACTTTCTTGTAAACCGTGGTATGCTTTATCCTTCTATATAACTTCTACAATGAGTGTGATCATGACTTCATTTTTCACATTTGGTTACCAGGATAAGCCTTTTTTTATGTAACTACTGCACAGAAAACTGACACGTTGTTATGATCTTATGTCCATTTCAGCTTTGTCAAACATTGAAATTGCTAGTTTCCTTCGCTGGTACGTGGTTGTTGAGCTCCATGATCATGCATATGCAAGACGATACTACAGTACGTATGACATGCTTGAAGATGAAATGATGAAAGTACGTTCTCTTACTTTAATGATACATACTGTTAGTTCATCATTCGTGATATGTAATCTTTCATTACGTACCATTGTTTCTGTTAACAGATGGTTGGTAGGGAGGATGGAGATGAAGATGGGTTTCGACTGTGGCAAAGTTTATCACGCCAGACAGAACTTACTGCTCAATTATGTTCTGTTATGAAGGATGTAAAAAATGTTCGTGGTAGTGCACAGAAGAAAGTCGAGAAATTGAGAGAGTTGTTGTCAGGAGTTTTCAGTGAGCTTACTCACTTTGATGAGGTAAATCTTGTTACATCATTAAGATGCTCATGTTCGCTATTCTTCAATGCCAGAAAAACAAGGAATATATAGATTACCTTGTCTTTGTTGGCATAGTTGCTTTAATTGACTTATTCTGATAAATTCATTTCAGCCAATTCGTTCACCATTAGCACCTACACTTCTCCTTACTGGTGTTGTGCCTCAAGAGTCATCTATATTCAAAAGTGCCTTAAATCCATTGCGCCTTACATTTAAGACGGCAAGTGGGGAAGCATCCAAGATAATTTACAAAAAGGGGGATGACCTCCGCCAAGATCAATTGGTAATTATTCAAGTCTGTTTTACATTTGATAGAAATCATTTTGGCTTTTGTTCTAACCTGTATACCCGACATGTATCACCATCTTGACATACTGGGTCTTACATTCTGAGCTAGTATTTACAGTATAGTATTCCTGTGAAGCCAGACAGTCATATTTTCAGTCCTTGCTAGCTTGCCATTTAAGCTAAATAAAATGAAACATTGTACATTGTATGTGACTGCATGCTGTAAACTTGAATTTTCATTTAAATGCACATAGTGAAGTAACTGTGTACAGTCATTGTTCTAAAATCAGGGCCAGTGTCTGCTTGAGCATGGACCTTAGGTCGCTCTTCTGTGTTACTCAGTCGATTATATTTTGTTCATGTTGGGAATTCAGTGGTTTAGTTTATAAAAGAGCACGAACCACATGCTTCATATCTCATTCCTGTTTTTGTGTTGCATGTATATGTAAGTTTTAATGCATACATAGCCTATGTTTAGCATATCCGCCATACCATTGTATACATAGATACATCCTTTTATACAATAGTTGTGCTGCATATGAGGCAACGTGTAGCGTAAATGCTTAAAGTTATGTTGACTGTTCACGTGCTATTATTTAGAACACTGGTCTCAGTGTATACTTTGATACCCACTTGTATGATAGGGAGGGTTATCATGACTAATTGGTTGCGCTTTGCAGGTCATTCAAATGGTTTCTTTAATGGACCGGTTGCTCAAATTAGAAAATATGGACTTGCACCTTACCCCATATCGAGTTCTTGCAACTGGACAAGATGAAGGGATGCTTGAATTTATTCCTTCCAGTTCACTTGCGCAGGTAATTTGGTATTGAAGAATGGAGTCATGGAAGCCAGTAGCTAAAGTCGGTTTCCAGATGACTAGTTATGTTTTACACTGTAACAAAGTTTTCTACACATTGTTTGTTTCTACAGAAAATTACCTTTGCTGAGTTAAGTTATTTTTTATTCTCAGATTTTATCAGAACATCGCAGTATTACAAGTTACCTACAGAAGTTCCATCCTGACGAAGATGGTCCTTTTGGTATAACTGCCCAATGCTTAGAAACTTTTATCAAAAGCTGTGCTGGTTACTCTGTTATTACATATATCATGGGTGTTGGAGACAGGTTGGTGCTTTCTGCTTTCTCGTTTTAAGTAGGGTACCCTTTTAAGTACCTGTTGGAATTAGGAGAGCTAACATATTTTGCTTACAAATAAATATGTTGAATCATTTCTTTCATTTTGCGTACGTTCAGCAATCTTTAACTGTCAATCACGTAATGCTGCATGTCCGAGACCATTCATTTTGCTTTAGAGGAAATTGAACATATTTGTGTGCCAGGCTCCTTTGATTCAAAGGATTTTCAAAATCCTTAGGATTTTTTCCTACGTTTGTTGTTTGATTTGTAGGATTGGATCCTATAGTAATTTTTCGTAAGGAATCATTTGTACTACACTTCTTAGGAAATCTAAAACATCCACTCCAACCTCTTTTTACAATTCCTTTGTTTTTCCTGTGGCATCGGGCACACTCTTATTCAAATTCCTGTGGTTTGCTAATCCTATAGGATTCAAGTGGGCATGCCACTGCAATCCTATAGGTTTCCCATTCCTGCATTCTGAAATTCCTGCAAATCAAAGAGGCCTCATTTTTATTCTTCCTGGCTACTGTTCAGAAATGAAAATGGTTATTTTTTGTGTTCCATTTTGTAAGGATTAAATTGCACAGTTAAGTTTTTTATTATTTCTGCCAAATATTCTGATTATTATCGCCTTCTGAATCATTTAGTTTGCCAAGTATGTTACTTCATTCATGGAGTTCTGTCTATTGCCAGGACATTTTCTATAGCATTTTTCATCAGTAGCAAGGGTGTTGTTGGCTGACAATATCATCCAATTTTGTATTCCCTTTTGTCTATATAGTACTCGTGTCGATTGATCCAGATATATGCAATTTCTCAGGAATAACAAATGGCTGATTTTCCCTCCCTCTCTATTTTTCTCCAGGCATCTAGATAATCTTCTTCTAAGAGACGACGGGTGCCTTTTCCATGTGGATTTTGCTTTCATTCTGGGTCGAGATCCAAAGCCATTTCCACCTCCAATGAAACTATGCAAAGAAATGGTCGAGGCCATGGGCGGCGCAGAAAGGTAACCCATTGATCAGTTCTGATAATTCTTGAACTATATCACTGATTCATTTGCTCACAGCTCTTGCAACCACTGTAACTTGCTTTTCACATTTCAGCCAGTACTATACGAGATTCAAGTCCTACTGCTGCGAAGCATACAACATCTTAAGGAACAACAGCAGCCTTATACTGAATCTCTTCAAGCTGATGGAAAGATCAAATATCCCAGACATCTCCTCCGACGAAAACGGAACCCTCAAGGTAACTTAATTGGTTTTACGAGCCTGGGGAATTTTTACAATGAGCAGAGCAGCTTATAATCGCATATTATTCCCTCTTTGCATTCATCAGCTTCAGGAGAAATTCCGGTTGGATCTGGATGACGAGGAGGCTATACATTTCTTCCAGGCTCTTATCAACGAGAGCGTCAGCGCCTTGTTCCCTCAAATGGTCGAGACCATCCATAGATGGGCTCAATACTGGCGATGACCAGATCTCTTTATTTGTACATGGTGGGTTTGGTAGTGTTTGCCTGTTGATATGAGATTATTATCATATAATATATGCTCTTGCAATGGCCATGGGTGATCTCCTTATTTTTTCTTTTAATCTTCACCAATTGCAGAAGGCCATGGGTGATCTCCTCATAACAACGGATGTCTAACAGTCTAACCCCACTGAAAACCCTGGTGGAGTGATAGCTCTTTGCCAAAGCTCTTGCTCCTAAAGATCGCCACAAAGGTGCTGCTTCCCTGGTCTTGCTCACCTACTGGATGTCTGGATGCTTTGGAAGCATCGCAATGCCTGCACTTTCAAAGGGGAACACGCTTGCATGGTGGAGTTGCTTGGGCAGATCAAGGCTGAAGCTGCGCTGGTGCTGCCGGGCTTCGGCTGTGCCTTCCCTCTGACTGGGACGTCCATAGGATTTTATGCTGTTTGGTCCTGTTGTGTGTTGCTTTGTATTCTTTAGGCTTGTAAATAACTCTCTGCCTTGTCAATATATTGAAACGTACACGCTTTCTCGAAGAAAAGCACATAACAACGGATGTAAAGTATGTAAATTTGTGATCCGACTACTGTCTTATTAACTCCGAAGAGCAAACTTGTGAATATCTTTGTATTTAACTTGGTCTGTGTGTATGATTTAAGGTAATCTGAAGACAATGCTTTTGTACTATATTAAGCCTGGGAAAATAATGCCACAAATACTGTAACATCAAACCCTGAGACCTCCAGAAATCGTGCATTAGGGCTATAGTTTGATATTTTAGTTAGCAAGTTCTCATTTTCCTTTGTTTGTATAATTAATATCCCTTCCGTTCCTTTTATCAGGTCTATTCGCATTTACGCAAGTTCAAAGTATTCCGTGTTATCCTAGTAGATACTAACTCCATCCCTCCCGAAATTGAAGAACCATTTAATTAACCACGGGTTACTACTCCTCTAATAAACATTGTGATTAGAGGCATTTTTGTCCTAAATTATTCTCAAATCAGTGACTCCATCAAGAATACATATAATAAAATGGAACATATGGAGCATTAATTAATGGATCTAAAAACATTTTTTGGTACTAGTTCTAATGTTTTTTGCAAAAAAAAAATTAAAAATGTGGTTTAAAATGAAACAAGAAAAAACTAGTGTGTAGCTATTTTGAGGAACGAGGGCAGATATTTGGAATTTTGGATATGTTGTAATATTGATTTTGACCCATTTGTATTCTACTTAATGAACTCGGCGTTCCAAGCTAAAACCAGTTTCGAAAAAAATCCAAGACATATCTGTACTCCAGAATGCGTCACGTTCGTCTCAAGGCGTATTCACGTGGATCCGGTGGACTAGCCACGAAGGCGTATTCCATCGTCAAAGTTCTGAGTACGTAATCTCGTACCGTAAACGGCCGACCTAAACGCCTTCTCCTTCTCTCCCTCCAACCTCGAACCCATCTCTCCGAGCTTTCCTTCCCATCGCCTCCAATGGCTTCCTCCATCCTCCTCTGCGCCTCGCCTCTCTCCCCCTCTCCCGTGAGACCCAGACCTCCCTCTTCTTCGGTTTCTCCGGCGAGCTCGCCAAGCACGCTTTCTCCTAGGGCACGAAGCTCACCTCTTAGGTTGCAACCTGCAGTCAGCGGTAATTCGTTGCACTATTTGCTGGTGTGGCTCCTCTAGTTACCCTGTAGTATTGTTAGTAATTCTGGGGATTTAGTATGATGCGCCTGTATTTTTTTGTTACATTTCGAATGTGTTGTGTGCATCTACGCTCTTCTGATACCTGATAGCATTATCTAGTGTATCGATTTTTTGTTACTGGAAATGTTAAGAAATCAGGAAATTTCTGCAGTCTAATTTTTTTGTCCACTAACTTACTTGAAACAATGAATTAACGTTGCCAGAATGGGTATCGTTTGATTTCTGAAATCTCTGAAACTTGCCATAGTGCTAGTATTACAGAACACCGCGGTTTTTGCGTTTTACATTTATTTGATACACTTGTAAAGAAACATAACTCTGAGAAGTGAGGATAATTACTAACTGAAATGATACATATAAATTTTATTTATTGCAGGATCATGTCTTGTACCGGCTTGTTTGTTCAGTGCCGATCTGAATGGCGTGAGTCCAGGTTTCCCTTTCTGCTCTGTGATCCACTATAAGCTAGCAACAGACCCGATGTAGGCATCTCTGATTGCATGCATCTCTGCCGCTGCATCCCTTGTAAATGTTCGGTCTCGGGGCTGCTGCTTTGAGCAGGATATGCCAAGCCTGAAGACAGAAACCAAGCACTCCTGGATTCTACTAGTAGTAGCGTTATCATGTGGTCCCCCGTGCAGCCAGATTGCCGGGTCAGCTATCTCCAAGATGCTATCTGGAAGAGCATCCTCGGCAAACTTATGCAGGTCCATTGAATTTCTGAACATGTCGTCTGTTGGGCTCCTTCCAGTAAACATCTCAAGCAGCAGTATGCCAAGACTGTAAATATCACCAGGAGGTGAGACCGCAGAGCCTTCTCCATACTCTACAATTATGCAACATTTTGTGGTTAGCATGACATAGTTGTGTGAAAATTTAAAAGATGAAACTAGAAGAATTTCAGTTACCTGGAGCAACATAGCCTATAGAACCTCTAAGTCCAAGTGAACCATATGAGTTTTGCATTCCCTCACTTGTATTTTCTTGAATGATCCTTGATATGCCAAAGTCACCAACTCGGGCACTCATGTCGCCAGCAAGAAGAATGTTGCTTGGCTTAAGATCACAATGGATTAACAATGGTTGACAGTTGTTGTGCAGATATTCTACTGCATCCACAATATTGACAGCAATCTCAAGCCTCTGGGCAAGGCTGAGCGTGTTGTTTGCACTTGGATCTTGAGATTCTGGGTGAAGCCAACCATCCAAATTGCCATTGGGCATGAACTCAAAAACTAATGCCTTGAACTCTTGACCTTGGTGGTTGACACTCGAACAAGAAGTAATGATCTTTATGAGACAACGGTGTCGTATCCTTCTCATGGCCTCACATTCAGCCTCAAAGCTCTTGGAATACCTGGATTGACCAAGGTTAAACACCTTGACAGCCAAGGTTCTTTCCTCATTGGCCAAAGTGCACTTGAAAACTGCACCGTAACTTCCTCTCCCGAGCAAATTATCATCTGAAAATCCGTTAGTTCCTCTCAGTAATGCATGATATGGGATTCTCTCGTAATGGTCCTCAGCGATTGAATCTTGCACTATTGTTTTCTTGCTTTGTGTGAACCTCTCGTGAAGTATCCAAACAAGAAGAATAATTGAAAGTGATGACAAGATTGCTCCAGATGTTGCTAGAGAAACTATAAGAGACTTTGATATCCTCCTTTTGTTCTTTCTTAAGGGGCTTGTAGGGCATAGAGCCAAGTGAAGTCGAGGTGAACCACTGCACAGATTGATATTACCAGCAACTGCAATGTTCGTGATGTTTCTGAAAATACCTCCATATGGCACCTCACCTTGCAAGTTATTGTAAGATACATCCAATTTAGACATTGACGACAAATTCTGCAGAACTGCTGGGATTGGCCCGGACAAGCTGTTGTGTGCTAGGTACAACTGTTGCAGAGCTCGAATGCTACCGAGGGTGTCAGGGATCCTACCAGACAAATTATTTCTGGCCAGGTTCAATACACTCAGTCCTTTTATGTTTTCCAGAGATTCGGGTATACTTCCTCCAAAAGAGTTATTATCCAGTAATAGTTCTTCTAGAACAATGCAATTTCCTATACTGCTGGGTATTTGTCCGGACAACTGGTTTCCTGACAGAATCAATTTATTGAGGTTGATCATGGTACCAACTTCTGGTGGGAGGGGTCCAGAAAGAGAATTATATGATAAATCCAAGAACCATGAGAGTAAAGGCAGCTGAAAAATTCCCACGGGTATTGAACCATTTAAGTGGTAGTTTCGTGACAACTCAAGAACGAATAGATTTTTCAGGTTCCGGAGACTTGCTGGTATTGGTCCTTCCAGCTTGTTGTGGAATGCATGCAACCTAGTCAACCTTGTGAGATTTCCTACTGATTGTGGTATGAGGCCTGTCAAGCCATTACCATACAGGGCAAGGACAATCAAGTTTTTCAGCTTTCCGATGCTCTCTGGAATCACTCCTGAGATGGAAGTATTTGCTATCACTAGTATGTTCAGACCAACGAGATTATCGATGTCTGCAGGGATACTTCCGGAAATCCTATTATCATAAAGTGCAACAGCTGGAGAGTTTTCGAGAGGTTCGTAAGGGAAGCAGGTAACTGTCCTTCAAAAGAGTTGCCGCCTAGAAACAAAGACCCCAGTTGGCTACAGTTTGCTATAGAAGTGATGAATTCCCACCCCTTGTTGTCATTTGCTTCAAGTTTATTTTCAGCCAAGCCCAGATACTGGAGAGCTCCTAGCCTTCCCAAAGTGGAAGGCACATACCCACTAAGTCTATTTTTTCCGATATCAAAAAAATCGAGATTAGATATATTGGACAGTGATGAAGGGATGGCTCCAGTTAGCTGATTAGCAGCCAAATTAAGAGTTTCCAAGCTGGGAAACTTGTTTCCGATACCATCCAAAATGCTTCCATGCAACATATTTGCCCCTAAATCAAGTGATTCCAGTGATGAGCAGTTGTAGATAGAAGGTGGAATCATACCAGAGAGATTGTTGTTGAAGAGATAGATTTGCTGCATGTTCTGTATGCTGCCGAGCCCTGGTGGGATTGAGCCCATGAGCTGGTTATTGGAGAGATCAATGTTTTGTAGATAGGACAGATTAGCCAGTGATGCCGGTATGGGCCCTGTGAAGCTGTTGTTACTCAGCCAGAATGCTTCCAGGGATATGAGCTTTTCGCCAAGCTCGGACGGGATGCGCCCGCTAAGCTTGTTGTCGTACAATCCAATTTTGACCATGCTGATGCAGGAGCTTAGGTTCACGGGTATCGTGCCGGAGAAGGAGTTGTCACTCAAGTCGAGCTTCTGCAGGCGCCGGAGGCGGCCGAGACTCGCTGGAATCTCCCCGTGGAGCCAGTTCATGCTCAGGTTGATCATCCGCAGGAATGTGAGGTTCCCGATGGCTGGGGAGAGTGCTCCGGTGAGTCCCCTGCCACCCAAGCTCAGCTCCACCACTCGCGCGGGCCTCCAGTGGCTGCATGTCACGCCTTCCCAGCTGCAGAAGTCGGCACTGCCATTCCAAGAGACCAGCGAGCCGCCATCCCTGACCTGTGCTTTGAAAGCAAGCAGCGCGGCCTCGTCGCCAGCCGTCACCATGGCGATCATCAGGACGGCTACAAGTGACCACAGTACGCTCATGACCCTCATTTCCATGTCCCTCTTGGTTTGGTTGGCAAGTAGCAGTTGAACCAAGTAACGAATGGCCCTCATGTGAGCTATAACCCAGGAGGTAGCCATTTATGTAGTCTTGTGTGTTTCCCTTGTGCCTGCCTCAAGTGGTGTGTTAATATTCCAGAATTGTCTAAATCGCTACGTATGCCCATTCACCCTCATTCCCCATAAATTGTTTAGACTTTGTCCTCTTTTGACAACTTGGCATGATCATTGATCAGATCTGAAACCTACAGACTTTTCCTGAGATGTGGACCATCCGACATCAATGGCTGCTAATTGCTAAGTATAGGGATAGGGATTGGCAAAACGGCATATATGGTAAGTCGGTAAGTATAATCATGTTTTCCCTTTGTAGCAACAGTATTGTATCTGAGTTTGGCTGCTCAGCTTGAAGTCCAATGAGCAAAATGATGGATCTATATTCCATAGGTCCTCTAAAAACCCACCATTTATGTTCGATCAGAAATGATTCTCCATGGATGCATCCCAGGGTCGAAATCCGCTCTCCGATTGTGGTTCAGCCACGCATGGACACATAAAGCCGGGGACATTGCACATCATTTGAGCGTCTACACTGAATTTTCAGCAGCCGCAACAGCAGGTGCATGATATTTCAGAGTTGAGTTCGCTTTTTGTAACCTTGTAACCTCTGTAGCAACTTACAAGTGAATGGTATAAAACTGTTGATGCTATCTGTAGTTCTGTAAGTTGATTGTCTTTGAAAGCAAGTAGTGCGGTCATCAGGATGGCGCCAAGTGACATCACAACCCCCATTACTGTGCCCCTCTTGGTTTGGTTGCGAAGTAGCAGTTGCCTGCTCCCATATGTTTATTTGGTTGGTCAGGTGTGCTTCCTTTGTGACTTCCAGGAACTGATTTATACTTTGTCCTGTTTTGACAACTTGGCATGATTATTGGTCAGATCTCAAACCAAGAGATATTGATCACACATCTGCAATGGCTGCCAAGTATAGGCTAAACGGAAAATTTGGTAAGTCGGTAAGTAAGTGTAATCACCCATCTGCAATGACTGATACGTTTTTGTAACCTTGTAGCCACTGTAGCTGGTGTTATTTGCTTTTTTGTATGCTGATGGCTTTGGGTTTCCTTGAACATGTTATTGTCAGCGGAAGTGCTGTTTTCGCGGGATCTCCATCTTGTTTCCTTAGGCACTTCAGTTTCAGATTGGTCGCAGATCAGCCAAGTGCGTTTGGCGGTAGTTTACCGGGGTTGATTCATCTCTCCAATTCTAGCCTGCGAACGTGAGTGCGTGCGTCTCGTGGTGTGAGCGCGATTGCACGTCCTGCAAGGTTGTAATCTCAAAACAAGTATGCAGTTTTTCAATTTCCGTCCTCCAATTCAAACCGGTGCGGAATTGCTGAACCGCGTTGTGTAAAGATGTGGAATCTTTTCTCAAAAAGAAAAAAAGAGATAGGCAGACGTGGAATCCAGTTTTATAATTTTGTCTACAGCGTCGAGGACGATTTCTTGTTGAATTGGACTGCTGCCTGTCCATGGAAAGCGACCAGGGATCGTTGTTGGACCGGTGACCCAAGACTTGACTCACCGAGGATCTGCCTGTCCAACTTGCTACTAGGAGGTTGAGACCATTTATCGTTTACTCCTGCAGTGTGTGGTAGCGAGGTTATTATGGACCCAGTCCAAGACCGTCATCCTCGACGCGATCATGGATGGATGGAGCTACCGGCATATGCCAAACAGGTGACTCATCACATAGAGGACTGCAGGCATGTCCAATTCTGATGAGGAGCTTCGGAGAGGGGATGAGTAGGACTCGCGCCGACAAAAATCTTTGTGTCTGAACCGCCCCATGCAGGTCATCATATGTCACCCGCAGCATCTCTGACTTCACAACATGATATGTCCAACAGGAAGAACGACCCCAAAACAAGAAGTCGAATAACAAGTTCTTGTCGTGGACAAACCATCACTCGCCATTGTCATTGTTGTCACGCAAGCCGCCACATAGAACCCACTCATCACCTACTAGGCGCCCGGGATGCCATGCACGTCCAGCCCAGGATATCATGAAGGATGATCTTCAAGGTGGCGACCTAGAGAGGGGAAACAGTGTGGGAGAGACTAGCACGGGATGTAAGAGGAGGCATGCACCCCCATGTCATTGCTCGATGTGTGCCTCCCGGACAACTGGCACTTAAACCTAATTGGGTCCCAATGACCACCGAGGTATCGCGGGGGGAGGAGATCACCCACCATAGAGCCTGAACGACACCTGACCACCCTTGGATTTAAGTGAAGCGAACCGTCCAATAACTGAACTCAAAAAGCTACCACCCTTGGATTTAAGTGAAGCGAACCGTCCAATAACTGAACTCAAAAAGCTGCTCACGCCTGTATGTTCTCTTCAGTTATGACAGAGCAGTTTTTCAGAATACTCACGGGCAGATAACCAGATCGCTTTTCGATAAGCCTGATGCATACGGTAAAACGAGAAGGAACAGTCTCCAGTATCCATAATCCATGCGCTATGTAAGAGAAAACCACTCTGGTACAGCAAATCAAAACAAGGTACACGCACTTCAAACAGAAGAAAAAAATTGAACACATTATCACCTTACAAGGCCTAGGTCTACCATAATACAGTTACATTTGCCGGCCCCAGTTTTTTGAACAAACTAATTCGTATAGGCATCCGAAGGGTGACCAGAGAGTGGTCTTACATGGTCAACAAAAATTATGAGCAAGAGCTCATTCTCTCTACAGTGCAAAAAAGAAAATGTGTAGAGACGGTCTGAGTCACATGTGTACAATGTAGTTGTTCCTAAATGATTTCACCCCTAAATATGAACAGTGTCCTCATGAAGTACGTAGGCCGAGATCCTTCAGTTGCTGCGGATCCACAGGGGACGGCGCTTTGGTGAGCGAACATTGAGCAGTCGTGGTCTTTGGGAAAGCTATCACATCCCTTATCGAACTTTCACGAGCCAAAAGCATCACCAACCGATCCAGCCCATAGGCAATACCTCCTGCAATGTGAGTCAGATGACAAATGTCTGTTTAAAATTCTACTTCTATTTGTAATCCGTGAAAGATAAATAAAAAATAGTATCAACATAATACACAATAAGTGAGTAGCCTTTCTTTAAGCACTCCTTGGAATACATCTTTTTCCGATGGAACGGATATAACAAGGAACAAGATTGCTCCCCTTTGAGAGAGATAATATGATACAAGAAATGAACAAGATATAGCAAGGAACAAGACAGATGCTTCAGAAGGCTGCTCTTGTTCGAGAAATAGCAGCTTAATACAACATAGAAGCAGCATCAAAAAGGAATGCAAAGCCAGAGACTTAAACTAAGGAATATAATACATGGAGAGACGTGTGGTTGAAAATATCATACCATGCGGAGGAGCACCCATGTCGAAACACTCCAAAAGGTAGCCAAATTTTTCCTCCGCCTACATCACAAATTTCAAATGTGAAGTTCATTGCCAAAAGAGAGCAGCACTGGATGCAGCATCATCAAATTTTAAATCATGAACATAATCCATATAGAAGACTGATATTTGTAGAGAAATTCAAGATTACATGAAAACTCGCTACAATGATGTCACTGCTCAATTGAGCAATCGGTAATACGCTTGTTGGCTTAAAAGGATTATAGTATAAAACAAGTGTCTTCGAGAATCTAAATATGCATGATTTCATCAGAATTATGCAACGGCGAAGGGCGTGGATGCTTGGTAGTTGCGGCAATGGTGGTATGCAGCATTATATTCGCTTGTATTCTCCTAGTTTTCTGTTACTTGTATTCGTCGCAACTCTGTATTCATACTACTAGAAGAATACCCCGTGCGTTGCAGCGGGATTTTTTTTTTTAATTATGTATATGAAATGGGTGTAAGACGCATGGAATATTCAATTGTCGAGATTCAGTTGTATCAATACAAGTAATGTATGCCTACAGGTGTACAACGTCAAAAAAAAGAATTATGTCATGCTGTAGTGAGTACAAAACAAGCAACATTTAGTGACCTGAAACAAACATTTTGATCTTGACAATACTATAAGCACTTGTAAATTTGATTGACTAGTAAATGGAACAAACCGAAAACTGCAAGAAGCATGCTCAACATCATGAAGAGACAACTCAAATCATGAAAGGGCAAGTCAGAAAAATAGTCACACCTGTTCAGGTGAGATACCGATGATCTCAAAAATTCTTTGTTGCACATCACTTTTGTAGATCCTCAAACTGCCTCCTCCGATCTACCAACAACAGGACAGAGCATCAGGTGCACAGTATGATTTCAACCCCCTTTCTACATCACAGCTCACTAATATGCATAGGTTGCAATAATGCATGCATGGTCACATAGATGCTTCTTAACTTATTAACAATATATCAGATTATCATTTGCATACCTTGTTCAATTAGTCATTTATAATAGACAAGGGCACAAACTCAAGCAAGCAGCTTTATGAAAGTATCTTAATGTCCAAATCGGGTAGGATCAATGTGGATGAGTATTTAGCATCTTATTCTGAAACAGACGCTACTACAAATGTAACACAAACAAACACATGTGCTTGTACAGAGGATAAAATATCATCTTAATATGCATACAATTACTAATTATGTTGAACTTTAATGCATATCAGTACGTCTCATGTCTTGTTTGGATATTCAAGGTGTGGATGACTAATTATCAACGCTTGTGCGTGAAAACTCTACAGGAACATGAACTTCAGAGGGTACTGCAGATTCAAGCAAATCAAAACATTAAAAACAATAATACTAATCTAATCTTGCATACACACACTTGAAAACAGAAACAGGGAGTACCTCCACTCCATTGTAAATCATATCATAAGCCAAGGCACGAGCTGATGGTAGATCATCCATATCTTCAGGATTTGGTGCAGTGAAAGGATGGTGTAGAGCCTGTGTTCGAAATGGAGAAGAATAAGTGTACTGAGAAAATAGAATATAAGATACAACCTTTAGTTTTAGCTAGATGTAATCACGCAATTTATCCAGCCTCCTCATTTCATACATTTCATACTTTTAGCGGAAATACACTAGTTACACTTCTGTTGAGGAGAACTTGAGTGTTCGCTGTATTATGAACCATGAATCCATGGTACTTATGTACCAATGCTCATAAAAATGGCATTAATATGTACTAAGGAAAACTGTATATTGACTGATGTTTTCTTTTAATTTTTTCTGTTCATACATGTGTCACCATATCATGTTTGGATGTCATCGACACAATTTTAAGATTTGCCCTATATTGGTGGGTATTCTGGTGATTCAACATTGTACCATGTATCCTACTATACCAAGGTTCAAGGTTTGTTAATAATAAACATCAACTAACATTCAACAAATAACTGCAGCATCTCAAAAAAGCAGCTGGTAAAATGGCAGTTCTCTATAACATTGTGATACAAACAGAGGCTTAAAGAATACCCATTTCGTTTTTGTAGAAGCAAAAAAGAATATGAACCAATTACAATTTTTTGTACAAACTAAAAGACTGACCTCATATCTCTGCTCATCACTATTCCATTCAAACATTGGAAAATCCGTCACCCAAAGAATTGAGTGTGCTGACTGGCATAAAGAAATGGAAAATTTAAAGGGTGTTCACAGAAGCATGACTAAAGCAGAAACAGAGCTATTATTGGTGCCCTGTCAATATGCCATGACCACATGTACAGAATATGTTGACTATACAAGGACATAAGTTCTTGGTTTGAGAGACTCACTGTATCGATCACTTCCAGCTTCTGAGCAATAAATAATCTTAATCTGCCAAGAATTTGATTAGCTGTTGATTGCTCGCCCAGGGCAAACAGGATAAGATCACCTGCTTTTGCATCTAAAAGTTCCAACAGCTGTTCTTTCTTTTCAGGTTTCAGACTTGATACCAGCGGACCAACCCCTTCAAGCTCCCCTATGGTACCACAAAAAAAAATTACATATAATTTCCTGCCATGCCATAATTTTGTATAATATGAGAGGGATATGTTTGTCGTTTACCACTGTCCGTAACTTTAAGGAAAGGCAGGCCCTTAGCTCCAGCTTTGGAAGCTTCATTGTAAACAGTTCCCTTCTTTAGATCAGTGTTTGAAAAAACTTTGGCACCACCAGGCACACACAATGCCTTTACTACACCACCATGTTCTAATGTATCTGCAAATACCTTGAAGCTACTGCCCAAAAATATATCACCAGCCTGCATTTGACAGAACAACAATGAAGAGAGAGAATATGTAAGTAATAAACCAAGAAAGGAATTTGTAATGTATGTTTCACATGTATGCTGCAAGGCAAAAGCAGCATCTAATTTACATAACATGCCACCAAAAATAGTACTACTGATGGTACCACCTTTGAATATGATAGCTTCCATTTTTAGTACACAAAAATGGTGCGATGAGTAGACCCTCGTTTAAAATGATGTTGTCTAAATTTATGATAGTAATGAACTAATTAAGTACTCCCTCCGTTCCACAATATAAGATGTTTTAGATGTTTCACATGTTGTCTAGATTCGGACTAAAAAAATGAAAAGTGGGTGAACATATACACTAAAACATGTCTACATACATGTGGTACAAATGTGAATGTGGAAAAGGACTAAAACATCTTATATTATGGAACGGAGGGAGTAGTTATTAACACCACTACTAAGGTCAATTTGCAAAAGATTAAAGGTCCTCACATCTTTTAGCTCCCAATCAAACCGAAGGTCAGGCCTGTCGGTCCCGTAACGGTTCATCGCCTCCACATAGGTGAGCCTTGGAAAACATTTTGGCAGCTTGATATCTCCCACCTCTTGAAATATCTGTGATATGAATGTTCGGTAGCTCAATCAACCATGAATATCAATAGTAGTTCAAGAAAAAGAAGATTATGTTTTATGAATAATGAACTATGAGCCTGAGTACTGCTAATTATTTAATCTTCGGTAGCTAAACTTCAAAATAGGGCATACATTTTTTTTTCAGTTGTGGTCCTTGCGACCCCTTATTATTATAAACATGTACACAATCATTTTACCTTCTAAATTAGGTATTTCACTAACAGACATGGATGAGAATAGATGTCTGCCATGGAAAAGGGAAATAAAACGCAAAGCTGGTTAAAACTAACATACATGTATCATCAATTCTTCATTCAACTTCAACATATCCTCCATTGATGTAAAGGCAATCTCCATGTCGAGTTGCGTAAATTCAGGCTGCCTGTCTGCACGAAGATCTTCATCCCGGAAGCATCTAACATAAAGCAGCTCAGTGAGCAAACACAATCGTGCCAGAAAGCTTTAGAGGTAGTTAATTGGTTCAATACTAGTACATTATTATTTGCCAGCTGGAAATGAGTCATGTGCTAGATTTAAATTCATTGTATTCAGGAGAAATGGAAATAAAATTCAAGAATTCAGCTAGGGTTACAAAAATAAAGATGAAATATAGTTGAAAAGATAGTTGCACCAGATAATATAATTTAAAAGATAACTATATCTATGAAATAACACTCGAGCCTTTAAACATACTACCCACTTACCTTGCAATCTGAAAATACTTTTCGAAGCCAGAGGCCATCAGCATTTGCTTGAACAGTTGAGGGCTTTGAGGAAGAGCAAAGCATGTTCCTGGCTTCAGAAATCATAATGGAGCAAATCAGAACAGTAAGCACTTATTTGGAAAAGACATGAACTTCATTGCACAGTTATTACTACTACTTATTAAGTTACTAAACCTAACATTAAGGCATTAACAAGCAATCACAACATAATTTTAATTCATAATTAAGGCTGCACCCCTAGAATGTCATCCTTATACTCAAATGTAAAAAAGAAGAGCGCTCAGTATGTAAGAACAAAACTAGAGAGCATTGTATGTCTGTTTCTAGGCAAATAAAACAGGAACAATTTTATTTTTTCAATAGTTATTGTGCATACTTCTATTGCGGCTTCTAAAAGCCATGTGGCCAACACAACTCCAAAGTAATTTTCTCGATTAGAAAATCACCCGTCAATAAAAATGAAACAGCAAAAATTAACCAAATTCATCTCCTAGAAGGTGATTCTGCTTCATAGTGATCAGAGATTGATACAATTGTCTGCAAAATGAGGGGGCAAAAGTACAGAGGTTATTCACCTGAACTCTTGAAGGTACAAGATAGTCCCTGGCACCTTCTGGTGTAGACTTGGATAAGATTGGAGTCTCAATCTACCTTGGAACATGTATTACTTTAGATGAAACAGAAAGATAATGATAACTTTTGAGACGTATACACTCTAGATATTGGAAGGAAATATATACAACTTATTGCAGTGCCTTAAATTTAGTGACTCGCTGCATCTATTTTGACTGATCCACGCAAATTGCATCGATCAATTGTACTATTGGTGACAACTCAATAGTCATCTTTATGTATCCTTTAAGCACCAAATAAAGAGAACAGATGATGCATTAAAAATTTAAAACTGGTGTGTTAGAAAAGTGGTTGGAGAGTTAGCAGCCCCAAGGAACAATTTGACTCCTTGCCATATTACCAGAGCAACTACTTTGTAATTTCTGATGCAGTTTTAAGAGCAGGACCACTAGGGTGTAGCACTAGTGCATGCCAAAATGAAAACGACAGGTATATAAAAGCAATTAGGACGTGTTGCGGTGAAACCACATCATGAAATAATCAGTACATATAACTAGCATACCTCAACAAAATCATGTCTATCCTCCAAGTAACGACGAGCATGTTTAATAACTTTATGGCGCAATCTCAAGTTTGACTGCATTGTGGCCGACGCAAATCCAGCACCCTAAATCTGCAATATTTATGAATAGGGGAGTCAGTTACAAAAGCAAATCGTTACTTAGAATGATGTAAATGCATCATTTCAATAAGCATACTGGATTAATGGCAAATTGGTACCCTAAAGCACTGAACAGAGGAAGGTGTGAGAACAAGGAAATGAACTTCAGGTAAATAGGAGCGGTCATATTTTCTGACAAGAGTATTTCTATCTGGAGCAAAATTGTGCTTTGGAATTTGGGATAATTACAGCGAGGATAAATTTGATGGAAGGCGTATTTAGAGAAGGCAAGTGCTTGGCAATGCCTAAGTTTCCCAAGCATTATCTTTGCACAAAAGATCTTTTGCGCAACTTTAGGGCGAGTACTATGGTAGAGAAGGCAGCCTTCCCATGGCCCTCCACATCATTTAGAGAAAGCAATAAATATGAGTCTTACAATGCATTATCAATTATCTTCATCACTAGCAACTAATGAGTATTAATTAAGTTTTAGTGAGAAATTGTGTTACTAAGGGAAGACATGGTACAATGGAGAAAATAGCTTTCTCTTAATTTCTACGAGATTATCCATTAGCAACGGGAAGGCAACCTTCTCTTTCTTTTTTCCTCTCTTCCAACTAAGCAAAAAATCTAACATGGCAACTCTAAGGGAAGGCTGACATCACTCCATCGTACATGCCCTTAGATGTACCACCTAAGAACATGTTAGCCAATAACTAATCACTAGCTAGATATTTTGGGGGATCCAAGAAAACCTTCTTCCAAGTACAATATGCCAACGAGAAAATATGCAGAGAACACAGATTGTCTTACCTCAATCTGACTTCTTCTGGAAATTTTTCTTTTACAGTATCAGCAGTAGTGATTGGAAAAGGTAGGGACCGAGTAACTGAGTTGAGCACCAATATACTATCTGCAGCAACCTTCAAGGTGTGAACATGATATCTTACGTTAAAAAACATGTTGCCGTTTGGAGGAACACGAGATAGATGACAGTTAAAGGAAATAAATATTAGAACAGTGAAATATGAACTATATGGCATATGGTTTCTCTTCTTTATTAAAGCTCCAGTGCATTCTGCATGTAATAACAGTTAAGGAAACGGCCCGCATCCCATTTCCATTACGACCAAATGAAGTAACAATGCAGTCTTACAACTTGGAACAGAAGAAAAGAGTCCCCCCCCCCCCCCCCCCCCCCCACACACACACACACTAAAGTAGGTGGTAAATTTTCTATCTAGATAGTGTAAATTTCAAATCCTAATCTTGCTAAGTCACCCTTTCCTCCTGAAAAAACATTAAATAAAGTACCATAAAGACCATCCAATACCTCTATAGCTCCAGTCTTCATCTCTGCATTGATGGCGTCGGCCGGGCGCGGGCGCACCACGCCCTCAACAGAAACCACTGATTCCACTCTCAGCTTGTTCACAACGGCGTAAACATCAGGGCATTCAGGCAGAGTTGTAACCTGCAGAAAGAGTAGAATAGCCGAGGGACAGAAGATCAATAAACAGTATGAACAATAATGACAGTAAACATCAATAACTATAGCATGTAAGAAATCTTGTAACAATTAACAATTTGCCACACTGCAAAAATTATTTCCATACAAAGGGAATATTTGAGCCTGTATGAACATGCAATGTCGATAGCTATTGCATTTACCCTTGTGAAGAAAAAATATTAAGGACAACGGCTATCGCATCAGTATCGAATGCTTCATCTACATTTGCCAAAATCACTCCACAATACAGTATCTGGTTGCTACGGCATACAGCACTAACTTCTCAACAGGACAGATCATTCCAAGTGCCACAAATCACATGGCGAAAGCTTTAGCAAGAATGTGATGTCGTCAGAGGTCAGCTATGTTTATCAGCTGTTTCTACCGAAGCAATTACATTACGATAATCACGAGTTCACAACTGAAGATCAGGAACAACCTTTTAAAACCAAGAGATCATAAATCGATGTTTATGTCCGCAGCAACAGTGGCAACCAAAGGTGCCACTAAGCATCAACGACATTACAACAGAAATGGCTGGCTGACACTACAAGCATTTGTCAAAATCACTGCACGATACATCATATGGTTGCTACAGCATACACCACTAACTTGTCAACGCAACAGACCATTCCAGCTGGCACAAATCATATGGTGAAAGCTTTAGCGAAAGATGTGATATCATCAGATGTCAGATAGGTATATGCTATCTCTACGGCAGCAGCAACTACACTACATTACAACAATCACGAGCTCAGTGATGAGAGGCTATGAACCGATGCTAATGCTTTGAATAACCACAATAGCATCCGAGTGTGCCACGGACGGCCGACATTAGAACTTCAAAATGGCTGACCTGAACCATGCCGGAGGAGTCGCGGAGGGTGAGGAAGGTGAGGCCGGCGTGGTTGCGGCGGAGGGCGACCCAGCCGCATAGCCTTACCCGGCGCCCGGCGTCGCCCGCGGCGAGCTCGCCACACAGCGCATCCCGTTGGGGCCACTGCAGAGGCTGCATCCTCTCGAGCCTCGCCTCCGCCGCGTGGGGCGACGCCTCCTCGGCCGTGGTCGCCGCATCGGTGGCTAGGGTTCGGAGCGTGGGCGGGGAGCGGGTGGAGGAGGAGGGCGATGTGGAGCCGGAGAGGAGGAGGAGGCGGCGGAGGTGCGGGGCGGGAGTACTGCGGCGGTTGAGCGGCTTTAGGCGGGAGAGGAGGGAGAGCGGCGAGGCGCGGAGGAGGGAGGACGCCATTGGAGGCGACGTGAGAAGGAAGAGGAGAGAGGGTTTGGAGACGACGACGATGGGTTTTCTGATGAATCCTGATGGCCTTATCCTCCCGGCGCGAATCTTACAGTGAGTAATTTACGCCTTGAAACTGGGTTTACGTTTTCAGCGAAAGACGCCTTCCGTTGGAACGGTTTGAATTGAAACTTGGAAAGTTTGACACAAAAATATGCAGGTCAGTATACTTGTTTTGCCATTACAGTGACCCCAAATGCCTGCTCACATCCTAGAATTGAGTGGATGAATCCGCGAATCTCACTAAATTACCGACGAACACACTCAGGGGTTGCGCTGCCAATCTGAAACTAATTTCCAACTCGAGTTTCATACAGTAACCAACTATTTTAAAATCCGAACTGATGAAAATTGTTTGTCAATCCACATATACTGTAACACTTCTAAGTGCAGGAATCTTTTCATTTCGAGAGAGCATTTTGTTAGTTTTAGGAGACCACCAAAATTCATGCACACATGCTAGCTACGACCTTGCATCCGGCGCTAAATCTTACGGTGCCAGTTCACGCACTGAAATCGAGTTTACTTTCAGAAGCGAAATGCGCCTGCCTTCCTTTCAGACGGTTTTGAATTAGAATTTGGAAAATTGAAAAGTTTAAGCAGGTCAGCATATTTTTTTAAGGGGTTACATGACGCGCTCACACTGGCACGCTAGAATTGCAGAGATGAATCCGCACATCTTACTAAACTACCGCTGAACACAATGCCAGATATGTCACCAATTTACCGAAGGAAACAAGATGAACATCCCGCGAAAACAGTACTCTGTTGCTGACAATAACATGTTCAAGGTTTCTGTCACTCGGTTCGGCAAATATACCTTCTGTACACAGTACCAAACTGAAAGCCATCATCAGGGTACAGAACTAGAGATACAGCGGTTACAAAAACTCACCGGAAAAACACACCGTGCTCGCTTCTTGTGGCGACGCGTGGCTGAATCACAATCACGAAGTGGATTTCGAGACCGGGGTGCAGCCAGGAAGAATTCAGTTCTGAAAGAAAATGGTGGGCGCCATAGTACCTATGGATCATTATTTCACCAGACTTCAAACTGAGCGGACAAACTCGGATAAAATCCTGCTGCCACAACCATATCTGCCCTTTTGCCGATCCATATCTCTAGCCACCATTGCTGACGGAGTCCACACCTCTGGTTCAAAAGTCTGCAGGTTTGACATAGTAATAAATAATCATGACAAGTTGTCACAACAGGACAAAGTTTAATCATGCTTGGGACCCCACAAGGCAACGCACGTGACCAATATATGTATGGAGTAGACAAAATGTTACTCGGCAACCAAACCAAGAGGAGCACACAGCAACGGGAGCCATGGTCATGAGCTTGCTATGGTCACTTCTCGCCGTCCTGATGATCACCGTGGTGAGTGCCGGTGATGAGGCCGCGCTGCTTGCTTTCAGAGACCAAGTCAGCGACGACGGGTCCCTGGCCTCCTGGAACAGCAGCTCCGACTTCTGCAGCTGGGAAGGCGTGACATGCAGCAACCGGCGGGTGGTGGAGCTGAGCTTGGACGGCAGGGCCCTCGCCGGAGCACTCTCCCCAGCGCTCGGGAACCTCACGTTCCTGCGGATGCTCAACCTCAGCTTCAACTGGCTCCACGGGGAGGTTCCAGCGAGCCTCGGCCGCCTCCGACGCCTACAGAGGCTCGACTTGAACGACAACGCCTTCTCCGGCAGGTTACCCGTGAACCTGAGCTCCTGCATCAGCATGACCAAAATGGGACTGCACAACAACAAGCTTGGCGGGCATATCCCGGCTGAGCTTGGCCAAGGGCTCATGTCTCTAGCAGTGCTCTCACTGAGCAACAACAGCTTCACAGGGCCCGTACCAGCATCACTGGCAAATCTGTCATATCTACAATACCTCGATCTATCTGACAACCAGCTCTTGGGCTCAATCCCACTAGGGCTCGGAAGCTTGCAGAGCATGCGGCATTGCAGTCTCTCTGGTATGCTTCCACCTTTTCTTTACAACTGGTCATCACTTGAATTATTTGAGGTTGGGTTCAATATGCTGCACGGGAGCATTCCGGATGATATTGGCAACAAGTTCCCTAATATGATAAGTCTTGGCCTGTCCCATAATCACTTCACTGGAGCTGTCCCTTCATCGCTATCCAATATCTCTGATCTCAAACAACTTAATCTCGGGGGAAATAGATTCAGTGGGTATGTGCCGCCCACTTTGGGATGGCAGGGAGCTCTCCAATATCTAGACTTGGATGGAAATAAGCTTGAAGCAAATGACCACAGGGGGTGGGAATTCATCACGTCTTTGGCAAACTGCAGCCAACTAGGGTCCTTGTTAATCGGCGGCGAATCTTTCGGAGGACAGTTACCTGCTTCAATTACGAACCTCTCAACGACTCTCCATAAGTTATACTTAACTGATAGTAGGATCTCTGGGAGCATCCCTGCAGATATTGGTAATTTGGTTGGTCTGGACATACTTGCTATAGTAAATACTTACATGTCAGGATTGATTCCAGCGAGCATTGGTAAGCTAGAAAATTTGATTGAGCTAGCCTTGTACAACAATAGCTTGTCTGGCAACATACCATCGTCACTAGGGAACCTTTCACGGTTGAACAGGCTGTATGCATACTATGGAAATTTGGAAGGACCCATTCCGTCAAGCCTGGGAGAGTTGAAAAACTTATTCGTACTTGATTTATCAACAAATTACAGGCTTAATGGTTCAATACCCAGTGAGATTTTGAAATTACCTGGACTTTCTTGGTACTTGGACTTGTCATATAATTCCCTTTCTGGGCCCCTTCCTTTTGAAGTTGGTAGCTTGGCAAACCTTAATCAACTGATTCTATCAGGAAACCAGTTGTCCGGGAAGATACCAGACAGTATTCAGAATTGCATAGTGCTGGAGTCACTATTGCTAGACAATAACTCATTTGAGGGAAGCATACCTCAATCACTGAAGAATATAAAGGGGCTCAGTAAACTGAACCTGACCATGAATAAGTTCTCTGGTAATATTCCTGATGCCCTGGGTAGTATTCAAAACCTGCAGGAACTGTACTTATCACACAACAACTTGTCAGGGCCAATCCCCGCAGTTCTACAGAATTTGACATCACTGTCCAAACTGGATGTATCATTCAATAATTTGCAAGGCGAGGTGCCCAATGGAGGTGTTTTAAGAAACATGACTTATGTAGCAGTTGCTGGGAATATTAATTTGTGTGGTGGTACACCTCAGCTTCACTTGGCTCCATGCTCCACAAGCCCCTTAAACAAGGACAGAAAAAAGATGCCAAAGTCTACTGTGATTTCGCTAGCAACAACTGGGGCAATCCTGTTGTCACTTTCAGTTATTCTTCTTGTTTGGATATTTCACAAGAAGCTCAAACAAAGCCAGAAGAAGACGGTGCAACATTCAATTAGTGAGGACCAATATGAAAGAATCCCTTATCATGCATTATTGAGAGGAACTAACGGATTTTCAGAAAATAACTTGCTTGGGAGAGGAAGTTATGGTGCGGTTTATAAGTGTGTTTTGGACAACGAGAAAAGAACCTTGGCTATCAAGGTGTTTAACCTTGGTCAATCCAAATATTCCAAGAGTTTTGAGGTAGAATGTGAGGCCATGAAAAGGATAAGACACCGCTGTCTCATAAAGATCATAACTTCTTGTTCTGGTATCGACCACCAAGGTCAAGAGTTCAAGGCATTGGTTTTTGAGTTCATGCCCAATGGTAACTTGGATGGTTGGCTTCATCCAAAATCTGAAGAGCCCACTACAAACAACACTCTCAGCCTTGTCCAGAGGCTTGATATTGCTGTCGATATTATGGACGCGGTAGAATATCTGCACAACTACTGCCAACCAGTGGTAATCCATTGCGATCTTAAGCCAAGCAACATTCTTCTTGCTGAGGACATGAGCGCCAGAGTTGGAGACTTTGGCATATCAAGGATCATTCAAGAAAATACAAGTGAGGGGTTGCAAAATTCATATAGCTCAATTGGAATTAGAGGATCTATAGGCTACGTTGCTCCAGGTGGCTGAAAATATTCTAATTTTATCTTTTAATTTTCACGCAAATATGTACTACGTTGCTAACCACAATCCTCTCGTTAATTTTAGAGTATGGGGAAGGCTCTGTGGTCTCAACTCCTGGTGATATTTTTAGTCTTGGCATATTGCTCCTTGAGATGTTCACTGGAAGGAGCCCAACAGACGACAGGTTCAGAGAATCGTTGGATCTGCATAAGTTTGCCGAGGATGCTCTTCAAGATAGAACCTTGGAGATAGCTGACCCGACAATCTGGCTGCACAGAGAACCATATGATGGCGTTACTAGTAGAATCCAGGAGTGCTTGGTTTCTGTCTTCAGGCTTGGCATATCCTGCTCAAAGCGACAGCCTCGGGACCAAACATTGATAAGAGATGCAGCAGTAGAGATGCATGCAATTAGAGATGCATACCTCTTATTTGCTGGATAGCTCATATAGAAACATGAAGCAGATAGAGAAGCCTCAGGTCAAGACATTTGGAATAGCAAGTTAGCAACCAGTGAAAAGCTTGGAATGGTATGATCCTGCAATAAAAGAAGTTTATATGTCGATTCAGATAGTATGTGTTACTAGCAAAATACCCGTGCGTTGCTACGGATAGATCACATATTCATCCATGTATTTAGTAAAAATAATTCGAGTTTATTTCACTAAATGCAAATTATCAACAAAAACAGGGCTTTCTTATACCACCAAATTAAGACATTTCCACGTCAAACTTTTTGTCTAGAGCTTTGTCATGTTCATGTCATATTTGATTCGCACTACAATCAGACAAAGGGATTTCACATAGACTGAGTACTCAGGCCCCACTTGGCTCGTAGGTTTATTTGTAGGGTCGTTTTACTTTACGCCTGTATATGGCCGTGCACAAGAATACGATGGAATTTTTCACGGAGGATGGCAGGTCCGTAGAAATCTCCACGTCTTCTGGGCGGAAACGAGACGGAAGGGAAAATTTAAACTGGCATCCAAGTGGGGTTACTGACCACAACCGTTTTTTTTTTCAGCGCACACTAAGGGCCCGCTTGGATGGCCGTTTCAGCGCCGTATTCTGTCGGAAAAAATTACGGAGCTACCGAGGTCCGTATAATTTATGCTCGGAAACGCTCGGAAACGGCCGAGGGGGAAAATAAAATGGATTCCCAAGCGGGGCCTAATACTCCACTTTACGGCCGGATTACGACCATCCAAGCGGGGCCTCAGGGATATTAGCGAGACGACAACGAAACGACACGTGGAGTGTTCCATTTTCATATACGAAGGATGAAGTGTTGTATGGTAGTACGGATGCCCGGATGAACTATCACGAATCTAACCTTATAAATGAATATAGCTAAGTGCCCACGCATTGCTGATATATCTCCCCCCATCTTTGTCATTCTCTATAATCATGAGAAGTGAAATTTTACACACATAATAAATATTTTGTACTCCCTCCGGAATGTCGCTGAAAATGTGCAGCGGTAGCACAAATTATTATAGCGCTTGCGACAGTTAATACGGATCAGATGAGTAGTAATGTATTCCAAGGAAATTTTTGTGACCAGCTGTAGTGGTGGCGTTACACAAGGATGTAATTGTCAACATCGGTGGCCATGAAAGGTTTATTTGGATACATTTTTTGTTTCATGTGAAGAGATTAGTTAGGAAATGATAATTAGGCAGGTCTATTTAATTATTAGCACATTTAATTATGCGTCATAACAAAAAAATGATTGAAAAAAATACACGGACAACTTCAACCTGGATGTATCAGGTGCAAAGGTCACGCTCATCCTATTTTTGATTGAAAAAAATACCTCGGAAGAATACCACATGCATATAAAAAATATCACATGGAAAAGCTAGAGTGTGTACGTATATGACTCGGTTACATATTTTTACTGGGAATCGATACGGGTCACGTGCAGGGAAAAAAGAGCTAGTGCGTGGTACGTACATGTCTAGGTTTCCTATTTTACTGCCATAGACAGGAGTAACGTGTTGGATTTGGATAAAACTTGGATAGGTGGACTTTTTTCTTTGATTCTCTCGTGCTACCTCAGATCCGGAAAAGTTTAATCCAACGGTTGACATATCGCGACTTACCGTTGAACCATCACCTATTGCAATTTTATAGTAGAGATCAGAGCTATTTATTTGCAACAGTATCATATAAATGTAAACTGTAAAATCCCGATGTACACTAGCTCTATAGTGACCGCGCCATGTCATGTAAAAGGCCTCTTGCAGAATCCAAAGATTTGAGAAAATCAATGATAGAAGTTTTTTTATTGTCAAACCAGCATGCTAGCATAGCAACATGAATTTATTGCACCAAGCAAATTGCTAGACAGAAGTTCAGACTGTAAATTTCAAATCCTAACCATGTTATCTCACATCTAGCTCTTTCCCCAAAGAACACATAACACAAAGTACCATAGAGGCCATTAGTACCTATATAGCTCCAGTCTTGATCTCTCTATTACTGGCGTCTTGTAATATCATTTTATTCACAATAGAGAAAATTTCAGGGAATTCTGACAGAATTTTCACCTAAAGTAAGAGTGGAATAACCAATGAGCATGAGATCACTAAACAGTTTGAATAATAACAACGGTAAACCACAATAACTACAACATTTAATCTTAAGAACTGTCGATCTACCAGCCAATGAGACTGAATTTTTTTCCTGTGAAAGAATCCTGGTCAGTCAGTGTTGGTAGGTACTACATATAACTTTGTCAATAAAAAATATCTTAAGGACAACCTCTACGGCATCAGTATCGAATACTGGTACTCCACTGTCTTTTGTGAACTACGAACATTCGCCAAAATCACATGAAAAAACAGGAGCTACTTTTGTGCTACGGCATGCACCGTTAACTTGTTGGCACAAAAAATCATTCCAGAATCCAGATTGGACAAATCGTGCAGTGAAAGCTTTATTAAAGATGTGGCATCGTCAGAGGTGGACAGCTATATGTAAGCTTTTATCTACAGCAGCAGCGGCACGGCAACAAACACTACTATAATCACGATCTCGCAACTAACTCTTAAGAGATGACTGGTCGACAGGAGCTAGCAAGTACTGGTACATTTCCAATTCCACCAACAGAACTGGCTCACCTGGACCATGGCTGAGGAATCGCGGAGGGTGAAGAAGGAGAGGCCTGTCCTGAGTTCGCCCCCATCGGTGGTAGCCGCCGCGGCCGCTGGGGCTCGGAGAGTGGGCGAGGAGCAGGAGGAGGAGGCGAAGGCGGAGGTGCGAGGCGGGAGGCTACAGTACGATGGAGAGGAGAGAGATTGGCGAGGCGCGGAGGCGGCGGTCGGAAGGAAGCAGGCGAGGAAAGGAGGAGAAGACGATAGAGACTACGCCTTCTATAATCGTTTACGCCTCCCAAAAATTCGGCTTCCATTCGAAGGGGTCAAAGGATCTCCAACCGGGCCCCCTCCCCTCCCTATTTATTCGGCCCGACAGACCATGTAGAAAATGTTGACCCAACTGTCCGATGTAAATTTCCGCTAAACAAAAACTGTCCGATGTAAATTGGTACTCCGTGTACAAGATTCAAAAGAAAGTGAATGGTTCTATTGAAAAAAGAAAAAGAAATAAGTATCCAACCGGTTAAATGTGCGGCGGTCTGGACATGTCGGACTGGTCCAAGATGGCCCAGTCTGACCCCACATATAACACATCCCCACTCCGAATAAAACCCTATCCATTTTGACTGCTTCGATCCGATCCACTCCACTTCACTCCCCTCTACGATACCATGTATGGCTAGGGCAACGGACTGGGGTCCAACAACGTCGACCGGACATGTTGGATGTAGATGTTTCGAGCTCCCTCCTCTTCTTCCCGTGCGACAACGAGGAGCTTGCCTTTCGACTCGCCCTTCTCTGCTCTTTGGTAGACATAAGCAGCTCAAGTTTCGCACCGATGGCTAGCCAGGGTCAATACAGTCGCTGGCTCATTTAGCCCCACACCCCCCCTTTCGGTCACGCCGCATCGTACTATGGAGGGTCTTCGTTTGATCTTTGGTATGGAGGTTCATTTGCCATGGCCGCATGCAAGGAGCTCCAAATCGAGTGGGGTCACCGTAGCGTGTTCGACGTAAAGAGAAAGTACGGACCAAATCTGATCACTTGCGCCACCATATGGTGACGGAGAGTACGGGGAAAACTGAAATAAGAAAAAAATGGGATCCTTTTTGTTAGCTTTCGTTGGCACTGCTAAGTTGAGGATCTACAATGCTAATTTTATGGTTCTAAAGGGCTTGTTTGCAAAAATCTCAGTCCATCGTGTGCAGACAGGTGCCAATTTCGGAACGTTTTGACCTCTTAATTACAACTTAGCAGCTTAACAACAGTCAGTGACGCATAGGACGTTCCTGGATCAGCCCGAGCAAAATCAACTCCAATTAGGATCGGCGCGGGGAAGAGAGCACTAGAGAGAGGGTCTCCTTTCTATGGCAATTTTTTCTAATGGAATATCTATTGAGTCATAGGTGTAGATGCACCTACTAATAAAAAACCGTATTTTAAAATGTCAAAAAATCCCCAACAAAAATACCACGCTTATATCCGGACATTCTATGTTCACACACAAAGTTTCGCAAAAAAAAGATATTTTTATGCCTTGTGTTAAAAAGGAAATTTCTTCTCCCTGACAATTTCCAGTGATACAACGAGATATTTTTTGGTTACATTTTTTTTTTACGAAAGATTGTATATGAATATTGAATCATCAGATGTACATCCGATTTTTTCTTCCAATTTTTTAAACATTTTGAAATACAATAAAATGTATGTTCCATAACAGGTGCATCTAGACTATTACCCAAAATACCATGTCAAATTCTAATCCCAATTTTTTTTGGACATGATGTTTTGCCTCACCGGTGCAGATGAATTTGTTGTGCTTCAATGCAATTTTAAAATGTCAAAAAAATTCAAACAAAAATGTCGGATGTTCATATGAAAAATGTCTATCTTTCTTTTTATAAAGGAAATATATTAATATCGCAGAGATATCAATTACACCCGGCCTCTGCACCAACAAGATATCGAAAGACATCCAGGATGCACACAGGCAAGACAAAAATAAAAAAGAGAGAAAATTAAAACAAACACCCCGTCAGAGTGATGGAACACTCGCAACAGCAACACTCTAACCACCACCAAAGTACAACACATGGACCGCAAAAAAGGTTCTCCAAAACAATGCCTTCAGCAAGGCCATTACCAGGTACAAGTAATGAAGATCAGACCTTGGGCTTTCACCCTGAAGAAAGACCGTGATTCCAAAACAATGCGTTCAGCAAGACCATTTTCAGGTACAACCAATGAAGGTCAGACCTTAAGCTTTCACCCAGAACATCACGGCTCGGTATTTAGTACCACCAGAAAGCTGTCCACTTGTGTTGCCGCCCCATCTTGTCAAGGCCGCTGTTGCAAGTCCCCAACACCTGACACACAGGAAAACATGTGCCTAGAGTCTTCAACGCAACCAAACCTCCTCTCCGCCAACACAAGCCTCCGATCACAGCCACCATGACTTTCTTCACTAATGTCAATGTCATGGAAATCTATTAGAGATATCGCATGACCACGACAAGACATCGAAGCATCGCGCCTCGCCCTCATGAAGCATCTCTGACCATAGATGAGAGCGCGCACGACCGGATCAATTCCGATCTAGATATCCAATGACGCCATGCGCCAAACCGCGGAGATCTCCGATGGAAAGACCGGAACACGTCGACAGCCCGATCATGGAGAAAAATGTCTATCTGTGCAAAAAAAAAATTTCGCATCAAAAGGACATTTTGTGTGGCCGGTATAAAAAAGACAAAACAAATCTTACGTGCAAAGTCATTTTGGAACGTCGGTGATTTCTGTTTTTTACACCGCGGTTTTTTTTTGTATGAACATAGAATGTTCATATGTACCCCTGAGATTTTTGTTTTGAAATTTTAAAATTCATTTTCTGGATAGTGGGTGTAGATGTGGATTTCCCTTTTTCTTTTCTTATTTTGAAAGGAACAATCGGCCTTTTGCTCTGGTTTGAGGACGGAGGGAGTACATTACAGTAGTCACAGATAGTAATCTCCGCTCTTCCAGTTGCGATAGAGCTGGTTATTTTCTCTTCGGTCTTCATTCCTCAACCAAGGGCGAGCTGAGCTCCAAGAATCGAGATGGCAACCAATGCGGCCGCGCCGGCGCCGGCGCCGCTGAGCCTGAAGCTGCTGGTGGACACCGAGGCGCAGTGCGTGCTGTTCGCGGAGGCGGGCAAGGACGCCGTGGACTTCCTCTTCTCCCTCCTCGCCCTGCCCGTCGGCACCGCCGCCAAGCTGCTCGGGGCGGACTCCATGGTCGGCAGCGTGGGCGACCTCTACGCCAGCGTCGCGAAGCTCGCCGCCACCTACGTCCTGCCCGGGGCCAACCTGGACGACGACGCGCTCCTCCGCCCCACCGTGCCCTCGCCGGCGGCGGCCTCCCTCCTCCGCCTGCCGCCGTCCCCGTACCCGTCCAAGCGATTCTTCGGCTGTAGCCAGAGACACGGCTTCAACTTCGGGAGCAACAACGAACGCAACTACGTGACGGACGCGAGCGGTGCCAAGTGCCCGAGTTGCGGCAAGCCGATGACGGATGTCATCTACTGGGCGGCACCCGATTCCGGCGCCTCCGCCGCCGCCGGGTTCGTGCAGGGCATCGTGACGTACACGGTGATGGGCGCGCTGCAGCAGAAGAAAGTGCAGATCGGCTACAAAGAGGTACGTAGCCATTCGTTCCAACACGTACCATCATCTCGAACTACTATTGAATTGCTTAAAGCACTTGACTGAACCCATATTGATCGGTCTGCAGGGTCTGGCGATTCTGAAGACGTCGCTGCAGTCCAAGACCGTCCTCACCGACGTGTTCCTCGGGAAGGAGGCTCCGGGATGCTGCAAGACAGAGATCCTGGATTCCCGATCCATGTAGCTCCAGCTATCTGAATCCTAAACTAATTAGGTTCATCAAGTGCTTCTCTGGTTGTGCTAGGTGTCTCTTATGCAAATGTTGGATATGATGGCGAATATATAATCCAAGTACTACTTGTGGTATGGTGATCGTTAATTAAGTACACATCCAATGTTTGTACGGCATGTTCTTATATAAGCTCTCAAGTACAGTACCTGCTCATCTTTTCAGTTTCGTGTATATATCTTCTTTTGAATTGGAAACCTGGTAGTCGCATTTCCATTACGATCAACGAAGTAAAAATGTCTTACAACTTTTGCAGAAAAACATATACGACGCTACAGATAGCATCAGCTACAGTGTTTGCAAGGTTACAAGAACCCGCTCCACTCTGAGAGCAACTCCAATAGTTTACCCATCATTTGGGTATCCAAAATTGGTTTTGGGTAGAGCAGAGAAAAGATATAGTAAGCAGAAAATTTTCCTCTTCAAGAGCTTATTACCCATATTTTTTTAGTACCCAAATACCGGCTGGCCATTTTGAGCATTTTCTTCTCTCCAGTACTCTCCACCATATTACAGATATGGTCCGAAAAAACTAAAACATTCTACACATGATAATTAAAATAATCCATCATAAATAGAAACATCAAAAATTCATAATAAAAGTGCATCATTCAAGCATGGAACTGGCAGCAAAGTGCATCAACAAGTAGCAAAGTGCTTCATCAACCTAAAATAAAAGTTCATTGGTGCATAGAACACCACCACCACAAAATGAAAGTTCATCAATGCATAGAACACCACTACTCTCAAATGGCACCACCACTATTGCCTCCCGCATACCCTCTTGACATCAAAATTTGGTCACGGCAATGCTCCACGTAAGCTCGGCCCTTCTCATCTGGAACACTAGTGTCCATGAACATGACCATTTGCTCGTTCTCCATCCTTGAGTGATTCCTCATTTGCCACCTTCCTCTCCACGATCTTGGCAAGCTTCTCGTGGGGCACCGCCCTTCTCTCCTTCGCCGCTGCCCTCCTCTCCTCGGCCACCTTCCTATCCTTAAATTATTTGTTTCTCAACTCCCTTCTTTCGAAGGCAAGCTCTTTCCTCACCATCATCATGTTGTCCAGTGATTTTGTGTACATTTTTTCTCCTCCCTTCGCCCACATCTCCATATCTTATATAATCCCTACTAATCCAATGTCCACCCTGCTTATATAAAGTGTGTTCACATGTAAATATCTATAAATATCTCAACAGAGGAAAATACACAATAACAAATATCTTAACATACGTACGATTACAAAATGTGATTGTTTATTTTGCACTGTCTTGACAATATTTCTCAATATTTTTACATATTATAAACAAAACTAGAATATTAAAAAGCATTAATCATCATGTTGTTGCAGGAGGTAATTCCTTTTTCTTTTCTTTTTGTGAAACATAGTACAAACGCAGACGATCACATACACATGCACACACTCACCCCCAATGAATGCATGCACACACACATTACTCCTATGAGCACCTCCCATAGACTGAGCCGGCGGTCAAGACTTGATACTGATGAAATCACTATAGGCGCCTCGCTGTCGACAGAAACGTTGCCTCCAACTGAAGAATATTCCGCGTAAGAGAAACACCAATATCAGATGTGGGGTTTGAACTCTGATGGGCTGGGGGTACAACCACCCTTCTAAACATCCTGCCACAGGCAGGTTCTCCAGGAAGTAATTCCTATGTGGGTTGTGACGTTGCATGAACTAGGCGTTGTAAGATAATATATGCTCAGTTTGAAGGATGTGTGTATAGTTAGTATACCACGTTGTTTTGGAATTATATCAAGGGGGTATATCAAGGATATCGTATCAGTAAATTGATTCAGTTGTTGATCTTGTTACGATCTTCCTTTGCTTAACAAGGTTTTGTACTCTCCATAATGATAATGTGAGACGATGACCCAGAGCTGTGGCGTATCCCAAACCTATTTTTCCAAGATGTCGATCAGCACCGCCGCCACCGGGACGAAGCCCGCGCTGAGCATGAAGCTCCTCATCGACACCAATACGCGGCGCGTGCTTTTCGCGGAGGCGAACAAGGACGTGGTCGACTTCCTCTTCTCCCTCCTCGTCCTGCCCGTCGCCACGGCCGTCAGGCTGATCGGCAGGAATTCGATGGTCGGCAGCGCCGGCAACCTCTACAACAGCGTCTTGAGGATCGACGACGCCTACGTTCTGCCCGGCGTCGACCTGAACGCGCTCCTCTTCCCGACTGTCTCCTCGCAGGCGATGGTCCCCAACAACTCCCTCCTCCCAGTCCTCCGCCGGCCAGATCCGTCGCCCAACCGATTCTTCACGTGCGGCCAGTGCAATAGTCTCGGCGCCGTGACGGACGTGATTGGTACCAAGTGCCCGAGTTGCCGCTCGCCGATGCAGGATGTAATCCAGTTCGTCCGGCCCGATTCCGGTAGCTCCTCCGGGCAGGCCGCCATCGGAGGAGGAGCGAAAGGGTTCGTGCAGGGCGTCGTGTCCTACACGGTGAAGGACGACCTCACCGTGACGCCCATGTCCACCATCTCCAGCATGACCCTGCTCAACACCTCCGGCGTCAGCGACTTCGCCGCGCTCCAGGAGAAGACAGTGCGGCTCGGCTCCAGCGCGGTGAGCGAATCTTCGAACACCACCGTCATGTCGTCCTGATTTGTTAAGCTCTTAATCTTGATGAATGATTGAGTGAATGGATAATGATGTGCAGGGTCTGGCGATCCTGAAGGCGTCGCTGCAGTCCAAGACCGTTCTCACCGACGTCTTCCTTGGCAAGAAGCGGAAAGCCTGAAGCCCTTAGCAAAAATTAGTGTGTCCGACTCCTTGTTGCTGCTTTGATTTGTTCCGTGCCATTTTGCTTTGTTTCTGCCAGCGTCTATTCATGTAAACCCAAAATACATGCGAGCCACATTATCGTTAAGCAATTTATGATTGAGTCAGTGGATGCATATTGATAGTTCTGCAGGGTTTGGCGATTCTGAAGGCGTCGCTGCAGTCCAAGACCGCCGTTCTCACCAACAGTTTCCTGGCTTCCTGATCCATTTAGCTCCATCTATGTAAGCTAAATTAGGTTAAATTAATTGATCTTCATGGTTAGTGCTCTCTTATGCAATGTTGGATATATGATGGTCGAACAATTTAAGTACAACTGCTCGGTACTAGACTGCTGACACTGCTATTGGTCGTGGTGTAACTGTTATTGGGTTTTATATATCGTTTATGACTAGCCATAGTGGGAGTAACACAGTATGATAATATGCGTGTTACCTACAAAAACGATAATGTGACAAGTAGTTAACGAGGAGAGAGAATGCTAATTTTTATCTCATAGTTGTGCATTTGTGATACTTGTTATCCCATTTCATAAAATAAAATCAGAAATACGTCATATATAAATTTCTGAACATGGTTTTACCCTCATTTTGGCATTTTGCATTCCTCGTTTAGACAAGTTAGAACTATGTGGTGCATCAAAATATACAAAAATCGGAGGGCATCATCGATGATAATGTCCAACCTTCCCTTCACCATGTGTTCAATTCCGTGTCGTTTTCATGGTATTTTTGAGCCTCGGTCAT
Organism: Puccinellia tenuiflora; assembly: GCA_012064385.1. NCBI lineage: Eukaryota > Viridiplantae > Streptophyta > Magnoliopsida > Poales > Poaceae > Puccinellia > Puccinellia tenuiflora. The sequence goes on from QRDG01001584.1 coordinate 450,172, forward strand.
CACCTCACACCTTTCTAGCAGACATGCATCAGAAAAGGAGAGACCAAAGTTTCAAAAAAAAAAAAATCGGAGCAGTATGTTGCGAACATGCACGAAAGAAAAAATCGAATCTCTGTTGTCGCAAAAATAACCGGCACGAAAGAAAATCGGCTCACTCACAGCGACCCTACAAGAAAAAACAAACGACAAAATTTCTAGTGCATTTCACACCATCGCGACCGAGCTCACTTGTCACCTATGGCCCATGCACTTCTTTCGGCCCGACACAAAATCGCTCAAGATCTCTAGAGGAAAGCCACTCAAAAATTATAAAGACAATCGAACTCTGCTACGACACATTCCTACCGGAAAGGTGAATGGTTAGAGGAGGAAGAACTCGGCTACGACACAATCCTACTACAATGCTAGGGAAAATCGAACTCCGCTACGACACAATCCTACCAGAAAGGTGAATGGAGGGAGGAGGAAGAATTCGGCTACAACACAATCCTACCACAATGCTAGGGCAATAGAACTTTGCTACGACACAATCCTACCGGAAAGGTGAATGGTGGGAGAGGAGGAAGAACTTGGCTACACAACACGATCCTACCACAATGCTAGGGAAATCAAACTTTCAACACACTTGTTAGGATACAAAGTCACACAATAGTGATTAACGATTGGCAGAGCGGTGATTAGCGGGAGAAGGAAGAATTTTTTTACAATGATAATTGGTAGAAATTGCTCGTATTGAAATTGTACACTCGTACGTAACACAGATTATGAGAAAACATTAATGGGCACCAAACAAACGAGATTTATGTGTTGCTTTGAAGCAACACACGAGTATTTAGTTAGATTAAAACATGGCTAGGGAAAGATTTATATATGCCAAGTAAGTGAGTGGAGTGTGCTGATGGCGTCATGGGCTGACACATGACTAAAGAGGAAGCAATTAACACGCCGACTTGTTTTTTAAGAGGCAAGGTGAAAGAAATTTATTTTTATTAAAATATTTTGAGTTATTGCTCTGTAGCAAAACACGGATATTTAACAAGTTAGAATATCCACGGTGTTGGCAGAGCTAAATTCTCCACGATAGCGTCAACGGAGGGGTGTCAAAATTGCTAGAGTTCTTCATATTATTCATTGGTGTGAAAAGTAAAATATTCATTTGGCACCCTTAGGGCGTCTCCAATGTAGGAATAGCGCTCGGTCATAGCGGAAAAAACAGCTTATGACCGGTCCGTAAACATTGTGGAGATCGATCATAAGCTAAAAAATCTTAAGGTCGGCCATACCACTGCGACCCGGACATAGGGAATAAAAAACCGTACTTTCTCTCTCCTCTCTCTTGGACGGACGAATTTGGGACGGAAGCAGTTCTTCTGCCGTGACCCCACGGAAATTAAATATGTTGTACGTGGGCTCCACCTTACGTCTCAAAGCAGGCTTAAACATTGAAGAATTTCTACTATGCTATAGCGGATGAGCCGTGTCAGATCCTATGACCGACTTTAGTTTTAAACATTGGAGACGCCCTTATATGACGATACATTGTGGCTGGCCGTAGGCGGAAAGTAAAAACGAAGGCCGAGCTACATGTAACTCAGTTTTCGAAAAAAAAAGAATCTGTATTTTATGTTTCAACATTTTCGGAAATAAAATTCTAGGTGTAGATATATCGAGGTCTACCACTATGCAAAATTTCAATAAAATATTCGTTATATTTTGGGATGGACATAAGAGACAAATATGCAGATCTAGGTGGATGAACTGTGTACCATCTCAAAAAAATTGAAATTTTGCCATATTTATCATTTTTAGTTGTCCGAAATAATACGAACTTTGGGTTGAAAATTTACACAGTGGTATATCTCAACTTCATCTACATCTAGGTTTTTTTCATGGATGTTTTTGAAGCACAAAAATAGGTATACGATTTTTTTGTGGAAAACCGAGCCCTCCAAATCGCGGCTGTCCTATGTTTTAGTTATGGTTGAAGAAAGCTAATTTATAGTTTAAATTTGTTTGATTTCTTGTTGTTGAGAAATTGTTCTAGAAATAGACAGGTCCTCCCTGACCCTATTGGATACACGGGTCAAACCGTCCATGACATCACCGTACAGTCCATGGTCCCTCAGCTAGCAGAATTAGGCCTCAGCTTGCGTGTGATTTGGACTAGACAGGTTCATGCATGAGCGAGCATGGCACGAGTCCACGAGATGCGATATCACATCCGATGTTGTGCTTGCCTACGCAGCTGGCTTGTCAAAACACTCTCCCTAGCCCAGGCCGTCCGTGGTCAAGGGTGACGTCTCCATGGCACGTCAGAGCATTGACGCCCAACGCGCAGGCGCGCTAAATTTTTTTGGGTGTCAGAATTACGATTTCTCGCGTGCGACGCCTGTTTTGCTTTAGACACGATCTATTCCAGCGCGGGCTCAAATTTTTTGCTCCAGCGGCTGCGCTAAAAATTCCAGCGCGAGCGCAGCACATACAATGTTTGCATTTTTAGAACGAACAGACAGACGAACGAACTGAAAGAACAACTATGCCCGGATGTCGCCTAGAGGGGGGGTGAATAGGCGATTAAAACTTTTTCTAATTAGGGGCTTGATAATTGCGGAATAAAACTATGTGTTTAAATTAACAAGCCAACAACCTAATTACTAGACTCACCTATGTGCACCAACAACTTATGCTAAGCAATTCAAACAACAAGGTGATAGCAAGATATGAACTTCAAACACGAATGCTATCACAATGTAAATTGCATAAGTAAAGCTCGGGTATAGAAATAACCGAGGCACGCGGAGACGAGGATGTATTCCCGAGTTCCTCCTTATTAAGGGAGTACGTCTCGTTGGAGGGGTGTGAGCTCGCCACAAAAGGCCTACTCAAGATGCCACAAATGCCTCACCCTATTCTCCGATTAACCTCACCCAAGGGATTGGTTCACCTTCCACTATCGGAATCTTTCGGGGCGGATTCCGGAGCCCTTACAACCTTTGGGGCACACACCCACAACTCAATTGGGGGCTCCCAACGTGCCGAAGCTCTACAAGCCGAAGTCTTCGCGGCACCTCCAAGCCGTCTAGGGTACACAATGCACCCAAGAGGCACAAAGCTCTTGGGAACACAATGCACCCAAGAGTAACAAGCTTCCAACCTTCAATCCCACGAATCACCGTGGGGAGCATAACCCGATGCAACAAATGCAAAAGGGGAAGATCACACCAAGTGGTCAAATTCTTCTCCCCAAAATCCAACCGAAGCAACTAATGCTACGGAGGGATTTAGGAGGAAGAACGGAGGAGAAACAACAAGAACTCCAAAATCTAGATCCCACAAGTTCCCCTCACTTAGAGGAGATTTTGTTTGGTGGAAAGATGGATCTAGATCTCCTCTCTTGTTTCCCTAAATTTGGGCAAGAATCATCGGAGGGATTAGGAGGAATCGAGCTCTCAAAATGTTGGCAATGGAGGAGAGAGAGCTAGGGATGAGATCTACAAGAAAAATGGGGAAGAAAACCCTTTTATAGGTGGCTCTAAAAAAGAGCCGTTGTGGGAGAAAACAGTGGACAAAGAAGGAGAAAAAGTGCCCAGGCGGCCCGGCCTGGGGCCGGCCAGCACGCCGGCCAGGCCGGCCTGGAGCAGGAAGCGAGCGAACGAAGCGAGCAGACCAGCCGGCCTGCCCCCGGCCAGGGACTGGCCTGCCAGCGTGCTGGGCCGGGGCACAGCCCGAGCCGGCCGGCCTGGTCCCGGCCTGGGCCGGTCAGGCAGCTAGCTGGGCCGGCAGGCCAACCGAGGCGCCCGGCTAGGTCCCGGCCTGGGGCCGGCCCGGCCGGCCAGTTTTTTTTTCTTTTCTCACTTTTCAAAATTCTGTCTAATAAAATCTCCGAAATAGAAATGCAATAACTTTCGCATACGAACTCCGTTTTCGATAAACTTGGACTCGTTGGAATCGTCACAACGAGCACAACAAGAATATGCAGAGAAACATCATAGTCCAAGAATATATTATAAAGATAAATGGGGAAAGGTAAAAGCTCCCATTTGCAAATCGGAAATGCAATAACTTTCACCCACGAACTCCGTTTTCGATAATCTTGGACTCGTTGGAATCGTCACAACGAGCACAACAAGATTATGCAAAGAAACATCATAGTCCAAGAAAATATTATAAAACCAAATGGGGAAAGTTAAAAACTCTTTTTCACAAACCGAAAATGCCGGAACTTTTGCAATTGACGTCCGAATGAAATAAAACCAATTTTGTTGTAAAGAGGACGACAAATGCTACCTTTGAAAATGACAAACAAGCAATGGAGATTTTGCAAAGAATTGGAAGAGAGAAATCTTCCGCTCGGATAAACCGGCAAAATCTCCAATACCGAAACCGCAATAGAAGACGCATATGAAAACCGTTTTCGGTGAACTTGGCTTTGTCATGACAAGCACGACAAGCACCAAGACCACACCACAATAAGAGACAAATAAGAACCAATAAAGATGATTGCATGGATGCAAAGGTTTGTGCTCTCTACGATGATACGATCACGATATTCGGTCGAGAGCCCCTCTTGATAGTACGGTTACCTATCCTATAATCCGGTCTCTCACTAAACAACATGAGACCGGTAAAATAGAAACCCTATCAAGATCATACCTTTGCCTTGCGCATTAATCCACTTGAGGTCGATGAAGATGATCTTCAACTCCTCAAGACGCACCACCTTCCTCGATTGCGCTTCGGTGAAGATTCACTTGATGCTCCCCATACACCAAGATGGGAGACACTCTCTTCGGCATATCTTCACTTGGCCTTTGATCAACACAAATCTTTTCTTCCCTTGAGCTTGACTCCAACAAATGGAGATCAAGCAAAGCATCTTAACTCCAACACATGGAGACAAGCTTGGTCTTGATTAACAAATGACCTTGACACAAGATAAAGGACAACCTACACATAGAGCTCAAAACAAATCTTAGTCCATCGAGATTGTCATTAATTACCAAAACTATGCATGGGGGTAACCATGCACTTTCAATCTCCCCCATTTTGGTAATTGATGACAATTCCGTTTAAGAGGGTTTATATAAAGAATAAAGCAACCTTGCGTGACAAACAAGCAAGAATGCAAAGCGCATTAAAGGCAAATGCAACAAAAGCATAAAACCCAAATTCCTTTAAACCCTCTAAACTTCTCCCCCATTGGCATCGATTACCGAAATGGGAAGAAAAATTTAGAGAGCCAATATAATATGAGTTCCTCCATAAAGGTGATGGCAATCCCTTTTAACGAATAAAATTAGAGGAAATCAAACTATATTGAGGATCAAAAGATTGCAAAAAGAATGAAATCATTTTAAACATCTCCACAAAGGAGAAAAGCAATCAAAAAGATCCAAAGCGAGAGTTCTAAATAAAAATGGAGAAACTCCCCAATGTTCATGCACAAATAAGGAGTGCACAAATATGGTATCCTCACTCCCCCAATGTGCATAATGCAAAAGCAAATCATAGCACTTGCACCAAAGATGTGGTTGAGCCATAAAAAGATACCAATTTTCAAAAATTCAACATAAGATAGGCCCAACCGAGATAAAGAGATCTTTTAAAGAAATATATTCACAAGCTTAGGGATACCAATTGGAAACTAAAACCAATTGAAAATGCCAAAAGCTAGTGAGAGCATTTAGCCACTAAAATTCAACATGCTCACCATGGTAGGCATGAAGTCAAAGATCTTCAAAAATACATGAGTGTGTAAAGATACCAATAAACAATAAGACGAGCACTCATGAGACAAATTTGGAACCACCAAAGAATTATAGATGAAAAACAAGGTGGCTCAAAAGAAATAGGATACCAACTAAAAGATGACCTCTCTCATATGTATAGGTTTCTTATTAGACAAACCATTGAAGATATACATCCGCAAAGAAACATATACATACGAAATGGTCCGGGAAAAAGATAACAAGGTATCCAAAAGGAAGTCATAAATATACACATGAGATTGTTGCATAAAAGCATAGCACATAGCTCAATTTTATCTCATTGTATATAAATGAACTTCAAATATATCAAATGCATCACACATATCACTAAGGGAACAAGAAATAGTGGAGATGCTTTGAAATAGGCAACAAGTATCACAAGGAAATAATATCAATTGAAGAAAGGTTTTTGCAAATTCAACACACATATCACAAAGATATATTAAGTGAAGGAAAAAGGCCAAAACCACAACAATTGCATATATGAGCTTTAATGCCAAGAGGCAATCTACACAAGGTTGAATACTAGAAAGGTATGCATGGGATAGATACTTGTTACCGAGATGCATTGAAGATGAAGACGATGAGAGTTGGTTTGTCATCAAAGCTTGACTCCGACAATCACACGGTGAGAACACCTTCCTTATGAATGAGGCAAGCATCCAATGCATCTCCATTGTACCTAAAACACAATTAGAGTACAAAATGGTTCCCAAACTCATTGGGTCCCATAGTAGTTAGATAAACTACAATATATAGGAAACACTCCACATAAATATGTGCATATAGATATGAAATTGAATTTCATACACATCTTAGCCGATTTAGGATTCGGTGGAGTATCCCCTATATATTGGAACTAGAAAGACTAGCATGCTAAATAATATATATACTAGTAAAAAGCATGCATAGACTTACAAGAACCAAAAGAGATACAAATTGGACAAAAACACCAAGTAAACCAATAAAGCACACCAAGGTGTGACAAGAAAAGGTTGTCCAAATTATATCAAGATCCAAATCAACACATGATTGAGGAAAAATCAAATCAACAAATGATTGATTCCAAAACACATCAACACATGAAGTGTGATATCAAAAGGAATCGAATCAACACAACAAATGATCGATAAGACACCAATTGAAAATAAGATACCAATTAAAACAACAAATATCAATTTAGGAGAAAAGATACCAAGAAGAGGGTGATACTTGACCGAAATCAAGTAAAACAAAAAAAAAAACAAAAAGGTATCAAGACTCCCACAATAAATATCAATTGGAACAAATATCTATGGAGGAGATATTAAATTCTAATTAATACCAATTGAAGGTACCAACACAAGATAAAGAATCAAATGCCAATGAGAGGATCAATAATTGATAGAAAGAATAGTGTTCTAAATAAAAGGAATGCTCCCCCAAGATTAATGCATTATCTTAGATATTTGCATTTGAATACAAAATGCATGCACAAGGGATCATTACTCTCCATATTTTATCTAAAACACTAAACACTACCGATTGAAAGATAGGATCCATTCAAAAGGCAAGGAAGGCAATAGATAAAGCAAATCAACGTAAGAGCCAATGTGAAGATGGTCTACAAAATCCACCACAATTACTAGTATCACTTGTCATGGACAAGGAGTATATAGAGATATTTCTCGGTGGTATAAAGGAATGATGTACAAGACCAACTTCACCATAAACTAGCAAATGGCAAAAGATAGGAATTAAAACACCATTTTTTTTTTAAAGAGGTTTGTTGGTAGTTTCAATTATTCGAACCAACCGGCAAAGCCATGGTTAGAATAAAAGGAAACAAATGGTTTCTCACATAATATATGGAAATGCATATTAGAGAAAAACCACACCAAGCAAACTCACACAAACAAGAGCCAAAGAATAACCAAAAAGAAAATAGGAACTTGTTTGAGCAAACATGCCACATAGGAGAAAGATAATTTGCAATATCAACTCTAAGTGGCAAATCTCAAATGTTCACATTTTTATGGGATTGTAATATGCACATAGCTTATTACTCCCCCCATAATGTGATAATTCATTTTATTTTTAAACAAGAGGCAAATAATACCAACAAGAGAAATTAATGGACATTGTAGAATTTGAATTTCTCATGAATATGACACACCACATAGTGACTAGATAAGATGAGATATCAAAACTAGGTGGTGTGCTTCATGTACATACATTTTTAGGTTTGTGAGGTGCACTAAGCACATCACTCCCCCAAAATGGGATAGTCCATTAATATCTCAAAGAGCCAAATAAAATCCACACAAGATTCAATAAAGCTCAACACAACATTACAAATACATGATATACAACTATCTAACATAACCTTGAATAACAAGACAAGAAAGATAGAAGCATATGCTAGGAACTAGACTAACACATGTAAGGGAGCAAGCAACTTTCAATGAATATATGAATTAAATACATGTTACCGCAAAGAGGAAGCATTGGATATGAGATAGATATGTGATAATCCAATTGACTTGGCTTGAGAAATAAAACCATGAAGATCCCTTAATTCTTCAAAAATAGCCAAGTCTCCAATGCCCTCCACATCAACCTATTGATCAAGTTGAAGCTTGTTGGTCCCCAACCGAGTTGGGTCCTAAGAGGTTAGTCACAATAGGTTTGGGAACCCAAATGGTGCTTTTCTTGCCACCACTTTGAGCTCCCACATATTTGGCAAACACATTGCCAATTCTATCCTTCCCAAGAGAATAAACATCATCAATTATGATAGGGTTGGATGGGGGTACCGTTAGTGCATGAAGAAGCGAAATGACCTTTGCCACGGCAAAGGTAGAAACACCGACTCTTCTTCTTCTTAATAGGCTCCTCAACTTGAGGAGCGTTGACTTGAGTCTTCTTAGGAGGTGGTCTTTGTTCAACCCGTGGTTGAGCACGAGATTGAACAAGAGGCCGCTTCCCTAGTTGCTTCTCACTAAGAGGCTTCTTCTTCTTCATTGGGCAATCACGAACATGATGCCCTTCAACCTTGCATTTGAAGCAAGTGATCTTGGCCGGATTCTTGACTTGAACTTGGCCCTTCTTATTCTCAACCTTGGACTTGTTCTTGATGTTGGAGTTGAATCCAAGTCCACTCTTGTCATTTGGGGATTGTTGCACACTCAACATGTTGTCAAGTGCCCTCTTCCCCTCATGACGCTTTTCCAAGCCTTTCTTCATAGAAGTGGCTTGGGCCTTGAGCTCTCCTCTTTTCTCTACATGGTTAGTGACAACACAAGTACTAGAGGAGGTAGATGCATCGTTGTTAGAGCAACAAGGCAAAGCAAGTAGTTCATCACATGATGTACCAACATTTTTAGTGGATGAACTACTAGGACTAGCACATGGCGATATAGCATTTTTAATTAAAGTTGTGCTAATATCCACATGAGGCTCACTTGATGTTACCTTTGTAGTGATGGCCTCATGAGCTAACTTTAGACAAGCATAGGAAGCTAGAAGATCATCATTAGAGCTAGATAGCTTTTTATGACTTTCTTCCAACTCCCTATACTTGCTAGTTAGCAACTCAAGTTGAGCCCTTAGCTCAACATTCTCCTTCAAAGTAGATGCTTCACAAGAAATTGAGTTAGTAGCACAAGCATCATTGTCATTAGGAATAGAAGAAGATAACTTCGCAAGCTCATCATTTAACTTAGCATTTTCATATTTCGTGACTTTATATTTAGCATGAGCATGGTCACGTTCTTTAATAATTTTAGCAATTATATCATTATAAGACCCTCGATAGATTCTAATTTTTGCCTCTAGAGAAGCACGAGTCTCTTGCTCTTCCTCAAGAGCATCTTCTAACGATGCTTTCTCCATAGCATCATCTCTTTCGATCTTACCCTTTTTCTTCAAGGCTTGCTTCCAAGTCCTCAATAGTTTCCCCACGCTCAATAAGAGTGCTCATGATTTCAAAGAGGTTAGCTTGAGCACTTTCATTAGTAGGAATGGCTTTGAGAATCATTAAACCTTTATTTGAAGAAGGGCATTTAACTTTTTTCATATCAATTTCTCATCATTATTGTCATTATCATTATTATCATCATTGTCATTACTTAGAAGAAGATTTAGCCATGAGACAATGAGAGGTGAAAGATGAAGAATAATTGATTTTTGAACTACTCAAGTTCAAATCTTGTTGCATAGCAAATTGGGTTTCCTCTACATTATTATTAATGCAAGAGTTAGAGGGAACACAAGCATTTTCATCATGACAACAAGATAAAGCAAGCATATCATAAAGAGATTCATCCAAGCAAATTTTTGATGATATGCAAGGACTATCAACACTAGCATGTAAATCATTTATAGTGCTACGAGTGTTTAGGTCCATAGATAAAGCATTGCAACAGAGATAAA